>JAAEAF010001971.1:0-135090 GCA_011037195.1 Triatoma infestans | reverse complement strand
GATTCACATGTATTTTACTTGTTTTTTTTTTTTTAAATTTACAACTGTAACAATTGTCACAACAAGTAAATATGGTGATAGGTAATACAGGAACAGGATGTTTAGATTGGAGAAGCCACCCAGTGGTGACACTCCGTTATCATCGGACTTATTTCACTGCGTCATGACAATAGTAGATCGCGGGGCCATCTCCTCTTCAATCTCCTTAGGGGATTGCCTGGTATTGTAGGACAAGAGAGCTGTTCTATAAGAGAATTGGAATGAGCTGCTGTAGAGGAATGAAATTTGAGGAAACGAGATTTCGCTAAGTCGTGGACAAAAGGAATGTTCAGATCATTATGGATAGTGAGGTTAGATATAAAAAATGGAGCATTAAGGATTTTCCGAAGAATTATTGACTGCAAGGATTGGATGCGTTGGACGTTTAGTCGATCCCCATACTTCAATGCCGTATGACCAAATTGGTCTTAGTAACAGCAGAAAGTGTTTTGTTATTTAAGTTAAGTTTTAATCGTCTGTCGATGAGCCTTGCGAGGAGTTAAAAGCGTCTGTTAGCTTCTTGTCTTTTCTGTCTGGTATGTGGATTCCATGTTAATCGTCTACCAAGTATAGTCCAAGGTAACGTACAATGTTGGCTGATGGAATAGGGATTTGGTTAATGAATACAGGTGGTAGGACTTTTCGTCGAAGCGTAAATACTATGTACTTTGATTTGGTTGGATTAATTTTGATTCGCCATTTAACTAACCAGGTCTGGAGTTGGTCGAGGTGCGTCTGGAGAGCCCTGACAGCAATAACAGGATCGATATGAGGGGACAGTATTGCGGTATCGTCCGCAAAGGTAGATATGATGGTATTTGGATGCTGTGGAATATCTGCTGTGTACAAGGTGTACAGGAGAGGTCCGAGGATACTGCCTTGGGGAACACCAGCTCTACTCAACTATATAGAGAATTCTGCTGTTCCAAAGATTACCCTGAAATATCTGTCTTGCAGATATGATTTTAGGGTAAGGTAGTAAGTATGAAGAAGGATATCCCTCAGCTTACACAGCAGGCGCTCGTGCCATACTCTGTAAACGCCTGAGCGACATCTAGGAAAATACTCGGGCAATACTGCTTCCGCTCGAGGGAGGTGGCGATAGCGTCCACAACTCTAAGAACCTGATGGGTAGCAGAATGATGTCTCCGAAATCCAAACTGATGATCCGGAATTATATTTTGTTGTACGACTAGAGGATACAGTCTTTTAAGGAGAAGCTTTTCGAGGAGTTTGGAAAGGACTGGAAGCAAGCTGATCGGTCTGTATGAAGTAATATTAGTGGCAGTTTTCATTGGTTTGCATATCATTTTGATAACGGAAAATTTCCATAGGATGGGAAAGTATGTAGTTCTGAGAACAGAGTTATAAAGGAGCGTGAGGAATATAATGGCTTTTTTTGGAAGTTGTTTTAGTATTTTGGAAGTTATTAGGTCATAGCCGGGCGATTTGTTTGGTAGTCTATGAATTTGATACAGTAGATCTGCTGGAGTAAAAGGTTTAGGTGGCAAACTGAGCTGGAGTGGAGTGTTCAGTCGATTGTTGACTTCTGTTAAGTGTTGTTGATCTAGTAAATCAGTATGTGGCGTGAATGTGTTTGACAGGTAGCTTGCGAATAAGTTGGACTTCTCTTCGTCGGATTTGGTCCAAGAACCATTATCCTGACGTAGTGGAGATGATGCCTGCTTGTACTTTAATACTGTCCTCGTGGCAGACCATAGAGATTTATTTTCTACCGTAAGTTGTTCAGTGTAGTCTGCATGTCTGCATTGTAGTATTTCTGTAATTCTATTTTAAGTTGTCTAGTTAGCCTGTTCAATGTTCGTTTGTTTGATGGACATCTGTAGTTTTGCCACTGATTTCTAGCTCGTCTTTTGGCTGTAATCAGAGTACGGATATAGAGTGGTAAACTGTAAGCTGGTAGAGTTGTTGTCGAAGGGTGTATATAGGTTGTTGACTTCCACAAGCTTTGTTGAATTGCAACAGTGAAGTCATTAACCTTGTCATCTAGCTGTTGTGGAGTTTTCAGTAAAGTCTGTAAATCAAGTTTTTCTTCTGGCGTAGTATGGAAGAGTGTCCAGTCGGCTGGGCCGTTAATTAGAGTGGGTCTTCGTGGAATGGGTATAGGATGTACATCTAGGATCAGCAGGGCTGTGGTCGGAAGAGAGATCGTTTACTGTTTGGATGTCCGTATGGATATTGGAAAGCGGGGAACAGATAAAGAAGTCAAGTAGGTCAGGTAGCTTTGTCAAAGATGTTGGCCATGTGGGTTGATTAGGAGAAAGAGTAGTGAATCTGTTGGTAGCTATGGTATTGAGGAGGGTTACGCCACGAGGATTTGTTACTCTGCTTCCCCACTGTGGATGCTTCGCATTGAAATCGCCACCGCAAAGGAAATGGCATCCTAGGAATTGAAAGGAATGTAGGAATTGATCTTGATTGATTGAATGTTTAGGTGGGCAGTAGACAGCAGAAATTGTATATTGGAAAGGATTAGTGATTAGAGTAATGGTTGTGGATTGCATAAAGTTAGTTGAATTACTAGGAGTGTGGTTATGTTGTTTGGTTCGTCTAATTAGTATGGCTGTCCCACCGTGAGCAGTATTGTCTGGATGGTCGGTTCTATAAGTTACATAGTCGTTTATATAGAAGTATGATCTGCTTGTGAAGTGTGCCTCTGTAATCAATGCAACGTCGATTCTTCTCTCATGGAGAAGGATGTCCAATTCATGTCGTCGCGAAGTTAGTCCGTTGGCGTTCCATAGCAGGATAGTTAAGGAATGTTGTGTGTGAGCCATAGAAGGAATTTAAGGAAGTAGTCTGTTGACTACTGTTGTAAGGAGAGAAATTAGAGGGTTAGGAGATTTTTTAAATCGTTGATAAAAGAGGTGAGGGTTGCTGTGATGTCTGCCGTAGCTGGAGAAGATATTTTAGTATGAGATTGAAGATGAGATGGCCCAGCTGTTACTTCAGCGTAAATGAAGTTGCTAGTCTTAGGAGCCGAGATTACTCTTTGTTGTTGCAGAGGAGATGAATGTATTTGAGGAATTTGATTGGACTCTTGGTTTTGTCTTTGTCTTCTCTGAGCTGATGGATGGGTGTAGACTGGTTCTGGGGACCTCGTCTTTTGTAGTTCTTTGTGTACTGTGCAACCTTTCCAACTGGCTACATGTGATCCAAGGCAAAGAACGCATGTTGGTGGGTCTTCTGCTTTCTTAGTGCATTCAACTGTGAGATGTGCGCCTGCGCACTTCACACATGGAGGATGATGATGGCAATAAGCCTTGGTGTGGCCATATGTCTGACAGCGTTTGCACTGGACAATATTATTTTGTTTATAGGGTTCTTCAACCCTAATTATGGTATTCAATATAGCTCGGATATTGAAAATATCTCTGTTGTTGCTTTGTGGTTCTAGGTCCACAAAAAACAAAGGCAACGGGTACTTTGTTATTGGATGATAGACTAGAGAAACATTTCTGACTTTGTGTCCTTGCATTTCAATTTCCTGCTTTATATCTTCTGCTGCAATGCTGTGATGGAGATTACGAATGACGACTCTATAAGGCTTATCCTGCTTTAGTTGATAAGTATCGTAATTGTGTTTTTTTCTTTAAGATAACGAACAATATCTCTATATGCATCTATAGTATTGGCTGACAATACGCTGCCTGAAATGTTTGTTTTACACGTATAATTGTTGGTTTGGTCCCGACTATCCGAGAAATTTCTCTACAGAGTTCCAAGTAGTTTTGAATATTTTTTATATAGATTGGTGGAGGTTTATATTCTCTTTGTGGCGCTGACGGGTTGATTGTTTCCATTGTATCATCATCTTTTAGATTATCAAATTTATTTTTTGAAATTATTCCCGGAGGAGCTTATTGTGGTAGCTGCAAGCATCGACGTGGAAGGAAGACTCGTTTGCGGTTGCGACTGGCGCTATCACTGTGATCTGGTCACTTTTTGTTTGAGAGCTTGTGATTACTCCAAAAGCTGGAGATTTCTTCTTTTTTGGAGGCGAGTTTTTAGTGACGCTAGCTCTCTTGCTCACTTTTATAAATGATGAACTCGTTGCTGACGATTTCATGGGCGAGCCGTCATCGGATGCGTCTTCATCATTGCTAAGGCCCATTTTAAAGGGCTTGGTACGCTTGTAGTAGTAAGTAGTTTATAGGTAGATCAAGTAATGTCTTCACACCACTTCTATCCAGTCTTTTAACTGTTTCAACTAATATATAAGTTAAGGTAATAATTAACGAGAAAAAAACAATGAAAAACTACTCACTGAAGAAATCCTTGTTTATCCTTATGCACGTGACATAAAACATTTATATAGGTCCTAATAGTTGTGTTGTACACGAAGTTAGTTTAAAATATGCACAATTAACTAACGGAAAAAACTTAAATTATTGAGCAAAAACTTTTTGCGTAAGTTTACTACATTAGCAACCAATTGTTTTTGTTGTGCATTTTTACTTTCTCTTACTAATAAGGAAGTATTGGAATCGTGTCAAATTTTCGAAATCGAGTTTTCACCAGAAATATCCGTTTTGAGGTCCCCTGAGTCCAAAAAAGTGGTTTTTAGCAAATGGTCTGTGTGTGTTGTGTGTCTGTGTGTGGATCTGTGGTTTGTGTATGTGATGTTAACGCATCAGCTCAAAACGAAAAATCGTAGGAAAGTTCAAACGTGATATTCGGTTTAGTATCACCAGGGATCTACGGTGCTTTTGTGTCAATATTCCTCAACCGGAACTACCCACTTTACTAGTTGTTTTTTTTACGTTTTTGCAATTTTCTCAAAAATGGCTCCGAAGATTTTCTTTAAACTTGGTATATCAACTACACATACAAAGAGCTACAACTTTTATTTGAAACATTTCTCCAGGAAAATTCATTTAAGGGCACTTCTGGCGGAGGGGTGGGGTTAGGTTTTCATCTTAACTGCTGTTTCAGTATATTAGACAATTCTGTCATCTAAATAATGTTAATTAGAATTAAATATGTTGTTGAAATTCCGAGTTTGAAAAAAATAGATAACCGGAAGTGCGTTTTTACTGAAATATAATTTTCAGTTTTCTGGTATTTTCTCGAAAATGGCTCCAACGATTTTCTTTAAACCAGCGTTGTTAACTATACATATAAAGAGCTACAACTTTTATTTGAAACTTTTCCCCTGATAAATTCATTTAAGGGGACTTTTGGGGGAGGGGGGTTATGTTTTTCTTTAAAATGCTATCACAGTTGATTATACAATTCTGTCATCCAAACTGAAATAACTAGAAATTAATATATGACCCAAATTCCGAGTTTCAAGGAAATTAGTAAACCTGACAGTTTTACTGGACAGTGTTTTCACTTTTCGACGAATTTCATTAAATTTGGTACACTAACTATAAAATTTGTCAATTATAATTTTGAGTACTGGAGTAAGAGAAAGTTGTGTGAGTGTTTCACACCAGATTTTTTTCTACTTAATCAACTGTTTATCACCAATTAACATTGTCACAAAATTTGAAGGATAAAATACATTTTGAACATTTTTAAATGATCACTTATACAATTGGTAGTGAGGGTTATTCTTCTATATCAAACACAATTATGTCAAATACAAAAAATATTGCGTTAGCTAATACGCGCCAGCTGACTGACAATATTTCTGGATCGAACAATATTGGGGTCAACATACTTGGGGTCCTAATAGAATTTGTTGGCGGTTAGAAGTTTATCAATCAATTTGGTGATTCAACCGAATTCTTCTTCATTTTTTTTAACCTTTTTCTTTTTGGAAGAAACTTTGTGAACCTGTTTGTGATTCATATGCAAATTAACTAAGATAAAAGTGAAATTAGAATTCACTAGTTAGAAATTATTATTAATTAAAATTTTTGAATGTTTAAAAATATTTTTTTTTTTTAATTTTTATTTTCTCAAAGTTTGGAAATATTTTTGAGATATATTATTGCTTTCTCTTACTGCTGCTGTAAGAGCAAGTATTGTAATCGTGTCAAATTTTCGATATCGAGTTTTTTACCGGAAATACACGTTTTTTTAGGTCGCCTGATTCAGAGAAAGTGGTATTTTGAACATAGTGTGTATGTCTGTGTTGTTTTTAATTCACTTTATTTGCATCATTGCTCCCCTTAAAAAAAATCTGGTGTGAAACACTCACACAACTTTCTCTTACTCCAGTTCTCCAAATTATAATTGACAGCTTTTATAGTTTGTGTACCAAATTTAATAAGATTCGTCGAAAACTGAAAAAATTGTTCAGTAAAAGCGCACTTCCGGTTTACTAATTTTCTTGAAACTCGGAATTTTGGCCATGTATTTATTTCTAATTAATTTTGTTTGGATGATACAATTGTATAATCAACTGTGATAGCACTTTAGAGAAAAATAACCCCACCCCTCCCCCAGAAGTGCCCTTAAATGAATTTTCCTGGAGAAATGTTTCAATAAAAGTTGTAGCTCTTTGTATGTGTAGTTGATATATAAAGTTTAAAGAAAATCGTCGGAGCCATTTTTGAGAAAATCGCAAAAAGTAAAAAAAACAACTACTAAAGTGGTACTTCCGGTTGAGGAATATTGACACAACGCACCGTCAGATCCCATGGTGATACCTAAACGTAATATCAAGTTTGAACTTTCTACGATTTTTCGTTTTTGAGCTATGCTGTTCACATACATACACACACAGACACATACGGCCATTCGCTAAAAAACAACTTTTTTTGGACTCAGGGGACCTCAAAACGGATATTTCCGGTGAAAACTCAATATCGAAAATTTGACACGATTACAATACTTCCTCTTACTAGGAGTAAGAGAAAGTAAAAACTACATGAAATTTAGAAAATTATTATACAGATTAATTATTCGTAATACAGCGTTCATTGAATTTAACATAATATATTTATGAGCAAATTTGAATTATTAAAATGGCTTATATAATATTAGGAATGTAAATATATTATATAATCGTAAATAAATACAGTATATGTTATTGCGGAAATAATATTACTCAATTAATATAAAGGGAATCAATCGGAAACAATTATAATTACCATAATACTTAATAGGGCAATAAAAATGATGTATTTATATATATAAATACTTCCTCTTACTAGAGTAAGAGAAAGTAAAAAAAAATTTATTTGTATTTTTTACTTTCCCTTAACCCCCCAGTAAGAGGAAGTATTGTAATCGTGTCCAATTTTCGATATCGAGTTCTCACCAGAAATATCCGTTTTAAGATCCCCTGAGTCCAAAAAAGTGGTTTTTAGAAAATGGGCTGGTCAAAAACGAAAAAATCGTAGAAATTTCAAACTTGATATTCCGTTTAGGTATCACCATGAGATCCGACAGTGGGTCATCTGTCAAATTTCCTCAACCGGAAGTACTATTTTACTAGTTGTTTTTTTTTTACTTTTTTCCGATTTTCTCAAAAATAGCTCAGACGATTTTCTTGAAACTTGGTACAGCAACTACACAATTAGCTACAACTTTTATTTGAAACATTTCTCTGGGAAAATATATTTAAGAGCAATTTTTGGAGGAATGATGGGGTTAGGTTTTCCTCTAAAGTGCTATTACAGTTTAATATACAACTCTATCATCTAAATAATATTAGTTAGAATCCAGACTGAGGTTTATGCTATTCATTGTTGTATCTTGGATGAGAGAAGATATAACACTAACTTAAAAGGTGTTTGTATCTGCTCGGACAGCCAAGCTGCGCTGAAGGCGCTGAGTTCATGTGCCTTCACTTCCATGTTAGTGTTACAATGTTCTTGGAAGAGTTTACTTCTCTGAAGGATGTGCTTCTAGTCTGGGTTACCGGGTTACATGGGAATTTTTGGGAATGAGAGGTGGATAGGTTTGCGAAAGTAGGCGCCTGTCTCTGTTGGCGTCTAGCACATATCTGTCAGGCTTCCAATCATGGACAGCTTCACAGCATTCATCCTTATGGATGAGCTCAGTTGGTTGTCGGCAGTCCAAAATGTCATCGGGGGGGGGGGGTCCGGACAAGGCCATTAGTGAGATGGTGCTGTGTTTTTCACGGAGCTCTCTCAGGCATCTGGTTGGATCTCTTACTGGACATTGTGGTTTAAGGAGAGTCTGTGAGACAGAGGAGGAAATATCCATCCATCTTATGTCTGATTGTCTGGGTTGTGAGGAGATTAGGTTCTCAGGACCTTTGGTCGGAGCAGAATGTCTTTGGAAGAGCTTAGGCTATTTCCCCTTAAGGTTATTGTCCGATTTGTTTGAACTACGGTAAATCTTAGATAGATTAGACTCGGGTCTGGATATTTGTTCTAGTCCTGGTTTGTTGTTGTTTTTCTTGGGGTAGCTATATGGGCCGAGTAAGGCTTTGGATAGCGTAGGGTTTGGTCCCTCCCCATAGACAAATAATAAATAATAAAGTGCTAGAAGTTGGATTATAAGTTTCTAACTTTTATTAATTGGAATTAAATTTGCCAAATTTTCGAATTTGAAAAACATCAGTTGACGGGAAAGTAAGTTTCTACTGAACATTCTTTTCAAACCCCGCACCAGAACATTGACGGAATTCATTAAATTTAGTATATTAACGATGCATCCAGAGTCCTATCATTTTTGTTTGGTACTTTTATTTCCTAGAATTCATTTAAATTAATTCTTCTTTCGAAAGGGGCAGGTTATGATGTTTTCCTCAAATTAATCGTTTTATTTACTTTAGATTTTCCTTTGGTATAAAATTGTACAAATAAACATTTAAATATGTGAAAATTATAAGTATGGAGAAAATTTGGCAATTATAATTCAGTAAACCGAAAATAACAGAATTTCTTATGAGTGTTTATGTGAAAGTTATTCCTTCGGTTTGAAATAATGCGACAAAGAGACAGTTCTCGTTCATTTAAAAAATAACCTAACATTTAATAATATAATATTAATAATATTATCCAAAAATTTTTTTTTAAAGTGTGTGTACTGCTTATTTTCAAAATAATCAGTGTAGATTATTACACCATTAAGTTAATTTGTTTTTTATTACCTAATTAAGGTAATGAGTGCTTATAAACTTAGGGGATACAATTATCATCTCCATTATGTGGAAGATAATGGTCGTGTTAGGAGAAAATTTGGAACCCGGATTAGTTGATGGGGGAGTGATCCGAGTTTGTTTTCACGAGTACCTCTGGATAACTAACTAAACGAATTACATCAATCGCCTGCGTGGCCTAACACTTCATACTGGGTTGCGCGAGGCAGAATGGTTGAATAGCCGAAGTCATGGCGTATTAATACAAAATTAGCTAATTGTCTAAAGCTTACTCTCTTTTGGTGCGAACAGTTGTAGTTTGCCAGATTGTAGATTGTTGTTGGGGATTATTGCACTACGACTTGAAAGATCTATTGTGCCCCCCGGAGCCTTCTCCATTGCACAGCCGGCCTCCAAACAGCGTTGTCTAGCTACAGACAACACTGCCCATCACCGGACACTAATTGTAGAGGCTCCTAGGAAGAAAAAATCTAAGAGCAGCAGGTTGGATTCGAACCCGTGACCGCCGCGTTGCTAGTCCAGCGTCCCACCACTGAGCTAATCCCTTTCTTCTCCCTCGGGTTTCGCCAATTAACTAGGGACGGAGACCCTAGTTTGTGTACTGTGTTTGTCCTTGTCTGTAAAGTGTAGAGTGTAGTTGAATTGTATTGTATACTGTTCTGATGAAGTGCATGGTGTAACTCGTGGGGCGCTACTTTCCAAGTAACTGCATGCAACAGATACCCCACTGCATGCAACAATTTGCCAGATTTAGGCCATTGTTTTTTGCACTGTATAGCTCATTGATATTGCCTGATTTATTTTATTCCATTGAAAGTAATCCTTGAGAAGAAAATTGAATCAAGTTTAAATTCTTTGTTAAATTGAATTAATCAAATTTATATAAATTACATAAAACACTAAATATGTTACTGTAGGAAATATTTACTTAAACACTAAGTATAAATGTTTAGCCACGTGTCTGTTACAAAACCAACAAGAAAACGTTAAAATAAAGCTGGAGAGATGGGAATTAATTAGTTTAACAAATTGTTTTAGTATAAGTTAAATTAATATAAAGTTTGAACACATTTTGAACTTAAGAAGTTCTTTGCAGTATCATTAATAATTCCTCTCTGAGATAAAGGTGCTTCCTGTTCTATTCAAAAAGAACTATATTTTCTCTTTATTTCTTAAGTAGTGTAAGTGAGAAAATGTTTTTTAATATTACCCAAGGACAGTGTGAATTTAGTTTGTCCACATTTAGTGTATGCTGACGAGTTCCAAATTTGACATAATTTTTTCCTTCCCATTTGTGTATGCAATTATTATTCAAAAAGGGAGGAAACAAAACCTTAAGCTAACTAAAGCTTCTATCGGTCCTTATCGCTACCTCAAAGAACAATAACGACTACTGATCTAGAACAAGAATCCAGACTCCGAACTTACTCATCTTAGATTCAATAACATTAAACGGAAACAGCGTAAGCTCTTCAACAGATATCCTATTCCGACTAAAGGTCCTGCAGCCAATATTCTCACAACACCAGCATCTGTCACAAGATGGATAGGTGTTTCTTCTCATGTCTCACAAGCCGTACAAAAGGGGTTACATAAAGATGTCTTCTCAAATTACAATGCCCAGTAAGGGAATCAACAATATGCCTGAGAGAAGGTCCGAGAATGATTCAGCAACATCTCTTCGTTAGCCTTGTCCGGACTCCCAATAAGCATCCTAGACTACCGACAACCCATTGAACTCATCCATAATGATGAAAACTGTGAAGCTGTCCATGCCAAAGACATGCCAACAGTAGGCTTGGGACTAATGAAAAGGAAAGCGCATAATTTTTGCTAACCTATCTAACTTCTCATTTCCCATAATTTCCATATAACCTGGTACAGAGACCAGAACAACTTCCTTTGAAGTGAATAGCTCTTCTAGTCTTTTGGAACATTCTAATTTAGAGATGAAGACACAAGAACTCAGCCTGTCTTCAACGGAGCCTGACTTACCGAGAAAAATCCCGCTTATCAGAGACACAGCAAATACTAAAGTCAGCCTGGAAAGTAGTGGTCTATTGACCAAGAGATACTTCTAAGTTATCTCCCGTTTTAAAATAGACCGCAACTTCAGACTTATCTTGCTTTCTGGAATCATACCTGAAATAATTATTGAGTATCACACCAGACGGAAAGAATAGCTTAAACCTCAGCCTGGAAAACCGTGGTCCATCCACCAAGAGATGCTGCTAAGTAATCTCCGGTTTTAAAATAGACCGCAGCTTCAGATCTCTCTCTGCTTTCTGGAACCTTACCTGAAATAATTACCAGGTATCACACCATATAGACCCCCAACGTTAACCAGTCTTCCTTTTGAGCAATCTAACACTAAGAATGATCAAAAGCAGACATCTTTAACCGGAACTCTAAAAAGTATCTCGCAGTGAATGGTAGAATGACCAATTCGCTTAATTGTATGCAAACTGTTTAAAATTCTATAATCGTATCCAAGATCTGTACCGCCCCCCAAAAATTTAAAATAAGATGCTCTTAAACAAAGGCTATCACTAGCAGATCCAAACCACTGTTAAACTCCTCCGATGTTTTCGTTCTATATTCCAAGATGATCTCCTTATCCGTTATATTCCAACCGTTAAAAATCTTGGTGTAACTTTTTATCTATACAGGTGATTGTTAGTCTCTTCACTACATTTTCCTTTTATTTTGTTTACAGATACTTGGTTAATGGAAGCTAACTGGGGTCTTGGAGAATAAAATTAAACATTTAATAAAATGCTCCCTATGGATTCATCTTCAGGAATCCCAAAGATGCCTACTAGGGGTCGTATTGTCCATTAAGAAGGCTTTAGCTTCCTTTCGTCCCCATTGCTTTCTTGGATATCTCCTTTTCAAAACATGTTTGGATCTTACAAAGCTTCCAATTAGAATCCTTTGTATAATTTAAAAGAAAGAGTGTGAATTCTTTCTCTCGCCTCAACTTATACATTCTCTTGCATTCTCAGGCAATAGCATACAAAAAATATCTCTTTACTCTGCCTTCATTTTTTTTTTTTTTTTTTTTTTTTTTTTTTTTTTTTTTTTTTTTTAACTTCCCCACTTTCAACACGCCAATTAGTTAAAGCATATTTTACCCTTAGTTTCATAATTTTGTATTATATTTCTAATATTACTTTTTTATTCAATTTTTTTCTCTTTAATTTGCTTTTTTTTTCTTTTATTTTTTTTTCTTTTATTTTTGTTTTATTTTTAATTTTTTTTTTTGGTGATTCCTGTTAATTTTATTTCTATTAGTATACGTTTTGTAAATCAGCCTAGCCTATTTTTCTAGTCATTGTACTTGTTCTTCCGGAATTTATGCCCAGAATAAAATATTCTTTTCCTTTTATTTTATTTCAAACTGTGAGCTTTAAGGATAAAAAATTATGGTAGTGGTCTCGCAAATGTTAGTTACACTATTGGCTTCCCATTTTTTGATTTCCCTTCATTCTACTAGCCAGCATTTTAAAGCTGGAACGTTCTATTGATTTATAATATTGGTTTTGTTTATTGCACTGTACTTTTATATCCTATAGGATGTTGAACTAAACAGAGACCAAAAAAAAAAAAAATAATAAAGGTGGAATTTCATTGTATAAATTCAGATTGTGAGTGGTAAAGTCGCAGAGAAAGTTCCTCGTCATATTTCATTCATGTTTAACAACATGCTTCATTGGTCATTTGATGGGAATCGTCAATGAGGGAAAGCACAGGTTAATTGAAATTGTATACTGTTGGAATTCGTTTCAAAATTTTTGTAACAGAGACGGAGTACCTTGAAAATGAGGATCAAATTTAGCCCTGTTGCAATTGAATGCTTAAAATGCAGTGGTTTCTATTTCGAATATTACGCTTTTTTTTTTACGATCTGTGTAAGGTAAATATGTTTAAAATGTATTAGTTAAAAAACGGTTATAGATTTATACAAACAAATATTTTGAAAAATCAGAAAACCTGAGTGTATCAAGGAGAAAGAGTCTACAGCAATTTAGAAATATAAACCAAAAATACCTGTTCATAAACATAATGTAATTGGTATCTGCTTATCTATTCTCTATCGTAAATATGGTGCCAAGGAATTTTATTTATGAGTACTAATTATTTTCAACAGCCCTGGACAAATGGGATATTTCGAAGTTTAGAAGATTGAAATGTTATTGGTGTGTTGTTTTGTTGTTTGTAGTAGCGCGAGCGGTTCAGTAAAAGGTCTTGTAAGTAAATATGTTCAAGAGAGAAGTAATAAGAATAATTAAGAAAGTAGTCACCACTGCTAACAATATATTCTTTCAAAATAATAACTACAAGTTATTTGATATTATAAACTTATATTAATATATTGTGAAACTGCCACTGATTTTTAGAGAACAATTCCTTAAGCAAGTGTTCTGGCTTTGGAAGCAGAATGCAGACTGTATTCTTTGAAAGCAGAAGGCAGACTGTTCTTGTTTGAAGGCAGAGTGCAGACTGTCCGAAGGAATGCTCTCTCTAACAGAACAGTTGGCCAAGTGGCATTATATTAATTTAACGGATTTTTGTGCCTTTGTTTCCCTAATAGTAATGACCTTATATTTCAGTACCTGACTCTAAAATACACTCTTTTTGAAGGTAAATTCACTGCACTAAGATACATTTATTAACAAAATTGTATTTTTGATACTATAAAATATTCTAAACTATTTTTAAAAACTATTATTTTCTTTTATTTCTTTCTTCCACTACAAAGTAAAGTAAAGTAAAGTAATGCCTATTTTTTCAGGCGGGCTTAACGTCCAACTACCAAATTAGGTGTCGCGGACGGGGGCGGAAGCACCTATTTTACTATTAACATTTTTAAACAAATATAAAATTTAGCAGTTATACGCTGGACTCGAACTGGGGTCCTCCCACTTACAAGTCCGTGCTCACAACCACTACACCAACACCCGCCCCTCTTTCTTCCACTACAATATTCACTACTTTTACATAGAATTTTTTTTTTTTTTAAATAATCTGGATGAATATCAGCAGACATTTTAGACCATATATTTTGTTATATATAAAAAAAGTTCCGTTCCCATATGTAATTAATTGGATTAAAAGTTGAAAAAAAAAAAAAATATGGAAATGTTACTGGAGTGATAAGTCTTGAATTTGGAATTAATAGCTAAATACATATTCTGAAGTCTGTTATTGTTGAATTATTTTCTGTTTTCTTTAATAAAGAACAGAAATGATATTGTTTTAGGAACTATTTGATGCAAGCAAAAGAACTCTTAACAATCTGCGTGTTTCTTTTATCTAAAATTCTCAATTTTCATTGAACAAATTTACATCAAATTTGTAATTTTTTAAAAATATTTAATTTTTGTATAATTTACAAAAAACAACTTAATATTAGGTATAGAGAGAGGTAAGGAAACTCTGATAATCTACTAATCGGTCAGGTGATGCTGGTGTTAGTGTAGTGGTTATGAGCATGGACTTATAAGTGGGAGGTCGCCAGTTCGAGTCCCAGCGTATAACTGCTAAATTTTATTTTCGTTTAAAAAGTACAATCTGCTTCCGCTTCCGTCCACGACACCTGATTTGGTAGTTGGATGTTAAGCCAACCTAAAAAAAATAGGTATTACTTTACTTTATTTAGAGAAAAGAGTTCAATCATGAGATGCTTAACGCGTACTTAAACTTCGAAAATATAAAACGAATCATTGTGGAATGTATTAGACAATTTATATATAACAATTTTGTACGAAACGAAAAATATAGAGTTAGAGCGGTGTCCTTCCTAACCATCACTTCTAACTAACAATATTTTAAACCTATTCCACACTTATTTAATAAATATAAAAAAAGTTTTGTAAGTCAAATTGATTGTTACAGCTCAAGTACCAAGCTTTTACTTTATATAATTGATAAACTTTATATAACTCATCTGGAAATACAGTTAGACAATAAAGCTAATTATTGATTTTATGACATAACTGTCAGGGAGAATATTCGGTAATTAAAAGATAGAAATATTAATGTAGCAGTGACCTTTAACAATGATTAAAGAAATTGTTGAAGAAATGGAAAAGCATTTTATTATTATTAGTATTATCATTTGTTTTTTTTTTTTAATATAATTTTTTTAACACTAAATTACTATGATAACTGAGAGAACATAAACTAAGATGATGGGTCCACTAGGACATACAGCTTCTTTTTATCTTTTCATTCCTTATTTGTATATTATGTTATAATAACTTTTATTTAATTTAGTTTTATTATTTAATGCTACTAAACACTCAGGGTTAACAGAAATAGGTTATATGAAATTAAAAATTATTTGTTTGCACAAATAATGGTCTTTACTATCGTTGATTTAAGAATTTTTTTGCAACATTTCATCAAAACATAATTAATTAAAACGTTAAATAATCCCAAACACATATAATATTTGTTTGTTAAACTATAAAATATGTTCCAATATATTTTTTCTTTTCGTGTTTTGCCCATTTTTTTGATTTATTTGGCTTACTTCCATAAAATATCGGATAATACAGCTTCTTTCTGTTCCATCTCTATTTCATCCTTATCTTCATCAGCTTGCATTACCACGACATCGCTTCCTTCACTCTCCAGTCCCTCCAGTCCCTCTCTCTGTCCAATAGCGCCATCCGTTGGTTCCAATCCTTTCTATCCAACCGATCCCAGTATGTAGTTATCCCAGGTAGCGAACCTTCTAATCCCCTTCCTCTTTCCCGTGGCGTGCCCCAGGGCTCCTCTTTATCCCCAACCCTCTTTTCTGTATATATTAATGATCTGCCTTTATCCATTGTCCATTCCAGCTACCACCTTTATGCCGATGACTCCCAGATTTACCTGTCCTTTAAGCCTTCTGATCTTCAAGATGCAATAAACAAGCTGCAGGATGATCTTAACAACATTAATTCGTGGGCAGTAGCTAACATGCTTTCCCTTAACCCAGACAAATCCAAAGCCATTGTCATTGGTTCCCAATTCCTCATAAACTCCACTGCTCCCTTCCCCACCCTTTTCCTCAACAACATCCCGATAAAATATTGTTCTTCTGTTAAAAACCTCGGAATCATCTTCGACCAAAACCTCTCCTGGAAAAATCACATCTCCCACATTAACCGCCAATCCATATTTATCCTCAGACAGTTCAACATCTCCCGCCATCTCCTCCCAGCGAAGACCCGTCAACTCCTTGTGACCTCCCTTATATTCCCCCATTTCGACTATGGTTGCTTAGTGTACGGGGGACTCTCTGGAGATCTCGAGGCCAAACTTAAACGTCTTATGAACTGTTTTATTCGTTTTATCCTCGGAATCCCCAGAGACTCCCGCATATCGCACTTCTACCACGAGTTGAACTGGCTCTTCCCTATCTATCGTCGCCAGTACTTCTTAGGCTCTTTACTCTTTCAAGTCATCCAATTTCAAAGACCCTCGTATATCTTTAAACTTCTGAAATTTAAATCGTCTGTCCACACCCGTAACACACGCTCCCGTCCTTCCGATCTTTATACTCCCTCCCACCATACATCCGCTTTTCAAAAATCCTTTGTAATCCGTGCCACCTATTTATGGAACTCCTTACCTTTGTCTATCCGTCGTGCCTCCACTATTGATACCTTCAAGTCCCGTCTTTTTCACCACCTCTTATCCTCACAAGTCTCTCCGAACCCTTAGAAGATTCCTCTCTTTCCTCCTTATCATTCATGGCTTAATCATTTTCAATAATTATTATTATCAATTATTACTAATGATATATACATAATTGTCAAGGCCAGACATACTAGGCCACTTGTATTTTGTATTATTGTTCCTAAGGGACTTATGTCCCGGGACAAGAATAAAATTTTTCATTTCATTTCATTTCACTCTAGAAATCACAAACAGTTTCTTTTTCCTTCTTCAAAAATTCAACGAATACCTTCTCTTCAGTAGAAAATGATTTCTGGTCAGACATTTCTTGTAAAATATTTATATATAAGTATTTTTTATATAAATATATAAATGGTTGTGTTCAAAATGGACATACACACATTGCTATCACAATAAATGACGTTGATGGATGCATGGAGAACCCGAGCACGTAAACTGGTATTATTAAGGTAATCAATGTTCATTCTGCCAGCCCAAATAAGTAGTTATTGCAGACCTAAATAAGAACACTATTGAAATAGATAATTACGACATGAAAAAAACTTACAAAATATTTTTAAAATCTAAATATTTACAACGAATTAGGAATTTTTACTAGTTTTTAACAGGTTTCAATGATTAAATTTATAACTGAAAGAATCCAAATTAAAAAAATAGACGTTGAGAGAAGCCGTGACCTTCTTCTTCCCTCAGAACCTTTCTAAAAATCTACTTATTCGAAAAATGTTTATAAAAAAGGTGATAGGTCTATATATACATGTTGGCTGAAATTGATGGCTTCTCTATCGAGAAAATTTCAACAACAAAAAATAAACAAGTTTAATAAAGTCCCACGTAACTTTCAGACAATGTCCCAACTATGTCACTAACACAATGCTACACACAGATCTCCAGATTCCATTCATAAACGAGCTCACAGAACAGCTCTACACAAGATTCCTTAGCAAACTGGACACACACATCACTAACATGTCCTCCCTGAATATACCTAGGAATACTCCCAGACGTTTAAAGCGCCGCTGGCCAAGAGAACACCTGACCGTGCAAAAGGAATGACCCCTGCCAAGGATGAATGGCACTGGCCACTTTCCTCAAGCCACTCAAGACAATTTAGCCGCAGATATCCAATTTACTTATTGCATTAGCGTTTGCAGATTGTAAATAATATAAATAAATGATACAAAACCAAAAATAATTTTTTATAAATGTCTGGGATTTTATCCAGTGAAATGTTGTTTGTGTAGTGATGTTGTGTTGTTGTATGTTTGTAGTAGCGAGTAGCTTGAGCGGTTTTGTAAAGGGCTTGTCTGTATGTTTAAGATAGAGATAGAAATATTAGAAATAGAGAATAAGAACCACTTTTTTTAAATAAATAATTTAACTATATATTAAATTAGTAAATTTACAAGATAGTTATTAATGTTGAATTTTAAATTGACTTATGAATGCAAGGAAACTAATAACTAGTAGCTAGATTGTTTGAAACTCAAATGTTAACACTTAAAAACTGGCACTGTATTTAAGAAAGCGATTCCTGATACAAATGTTCTGATTCAATGTCCAATTCAGGCTGTCTGGTTGAGTGCAGAATTTAGACTTTTCTTGAAAGAATGCCATTTCTTAATAGTTCAAATCCTCTCCTGTGAGAAGGGGCAAAAAGACAAAGCTGACTAAGTTCTATGATCTCTTCTGTAACGGTGTTCTTCTACCTGGGTTTTACCCTTTTTGCCAACCAAATTGAATTTTTCTCTCAAATCATAATTATATTCATAATATAATTTCTGGCATCCATTACATAATCCCCGCATTGTGGACTCATCCATTCACATATTCAATCATTTTATAAATAATTGGATCATATAATATACGGAAATGGCACCTTAGATAATAACTTGACGTCACCACACTCCCTTAAAAAAAAAAAAACTACAATGAATTTTCCCAAATTTGGAAAACATAAAGTTGTGTCTCTTTATGTGATAGTTGATAAATCAAGTTTAAAGAAAATCGTTTAGAGCCGTTTTAAAAAAAAGTGCAAAAAAGTAGAAATAATCCATTTTATTAAAGTGGTATTGCCGATTGACCAATTTCGACTAAAACCTTATTATCAAGTTCCCTGATAGAACCTAAAATGAAAAATCAAATTTGAATTTACTCTGATTTTTTCCATTTTAAGTTTTGCTGAAAAACTCACTGATCAATTTCTAAAAACCACTTTTTCGGACTTTGGGATCCTTAAAGTAGTATTTCCGGTGAAAAACTTGATATAGAAAATTTTAACGTTGCTGGAATACTGTATCTTACCAGCACTAAGATATATAGTACAAAATATGTTTCTCTTGATAGTTTGCAGTGTTAATATCACTTTAGTAGAACAATGAAGTTTAGCCATGGTTGCAAATTCACTTCGACCAAAAGGATTTAATTACTTGTTTAGAATGTGCTCTCACAATAAATCCTGCAATCTTGACAGGTCTTGAACTATATTGTGGGACATTCACTGAATATAGTTCTAACTTGTACAAGGAAGCGAAGTTGTTCGGAAAGAGGGTCATCAGTTTCATTTGCTAGTCTTATAAGACACATTGCTATTTTCTAGTAGCTTTTTGCGTTGAAAGTAAGTTTGCTTTTGAGTTTCGATGATCAAAGTTTACAAATATTTTCATCCAAGTGGTCTTAGGTTTGGGCTAGGGGTATTTTAATGTATCTATGCCCTTCCGGTACAATAAAATAAGGCTGCAAAACAATCTAACTTGATATCATGGTGTGATCTGTCTAAGATATCCCATAATTTACTGTAATGTTTACAAATGTCACACTATATTGCAGAATTATACCATATGCAAACTTAAAATAGAATGAATGGTTTATTTTCGGTTTGCTAATGGTTTATTAATAATAATAATAATGGTATAAATAAATAATAATAATTGTATCAATATAATAACAGTAATGGTTCATGGAATTCGGTTTATTTTTGGGATACCTAGAGATTCTCGGATTTTCCGCTACTATTGCGAATTAAAATGGCTTTACCCATCTTTTCGCAAGCACTTTCCTTTATCAAACCATCAATACTCAAACACTCTCGTACATTTACTAACTCTTTAAAATTGAATCATCCATAGCGCAGTGTAATACTCATTCTTGTACCTCTACCCATCCTTTCATAATACTACAGCATTTGACCACTCCTTCCTCATTCGAACCTACACCCTATGGAATTCTCGCCCTCCTTCCAATCGCCAGGCCTCCACCCTCTTACCTACATTCAAAGTCAAATTATTCCAGCACCTCCTCTTATTCCAGTCCTCTGAATTATAAACAGAATACCAGGGATCCCTCTAATAGTCTTCTACCTGCATCAACTCTTCAAATCATCCCAGCTTCTTATCCTCGACCTCATTCGACCGTTCCCCTGTAATACAGCATTTCATTTCACCACCTAGAACCTACATTTTACACTTTCATCTTCCTTTTTTTTCTTCTTTGCGTCTTTTTTTCACATTTTTCATTATGTTGTTTGAAGTATTATATTTATATATCACCTTGTATCAACTTATATATTTTTTTTTCGTTCTGTTCTTTATACATATTTGTATTAATCTTTATCAGCCAGATTTGTATTTCTTACCAGTAACACTATTGTTATTCTTAAGGGACAGAGTCCCCGATAAAAGTTTATTTTTTCATTCATTCAAAATTAATTATCACGCTCTACATCTCCTTCTTTTACTAGATAATTTTTTACTCTCAATTATTCCAGATCCTTTTTTCTTAGAATTTCCCATAGTATTCTCAGAAATGAATTCCGCTATAATCACGTTATGTATCTTAAAATTCCTTAGACAGTTCGCTTTATTAATTGCTTACGTTACTCAGTTCTACATCTTTTCACATAGACCAAGAAAAAGACACCGCTCTGGAATGGTGGTCGGATTCTTTGATAGGGAGGAACAACAAGAAGTTGCAAGGAGTTCAGTATGTCAGGAGCGGAAGCATGGTTGCAGGAATTAGACTGGGGGAGATCTGTAGTCTCGGTGGTATGGCCACTGTCTTTCAGTCTGAGGTCATTGGCATCATTGCATGCTGCTGCCTGGCGAGGAGTGGCAGGGAGAAATTAAAGAGGTGCGGATATTTTCTGATAATCAGGCCACACTGAGGGCTTTGAGCAAGCCGTGCTGGAGTTCGAAATTGGTGAGAGAATGTAGGAGAAGGCTTAATGCCTTAGCTCGGAGGGGTAAGGTGCAGCCCTATTGCGTACCCGGACATGCGGGCAATATAGAGGGCAATATTGAAGGCGGATCGGCTGGCTAGGGAGGGATCCTCTTTACCTTTTTGTGGTCCCAAGCCAGCCCTTGCCATCACTAAGAGCTTCTGTGATAGACTGATTTGACTTTGTTATACCATGGTTTTGGAGAAATGCTTGGAGGGCACGTAGGGGATGCCTCCAAGCTAAAAGATTTATCAAAGGGACTAAGCATGGGATTTCAGATTACCTCCTCTCCCTTAGTAGGATAAACTGGGCACATATGAGTGGCTAGTCATTTGCAGCATATAGGGAGGACATCTAATCCCGTATGTCAGAACTGTGATGATGGAGTTAGAGGGAACCGGTGTATCACTATCTATGTCAGTGTCTCCGTTTCGCTGGTATTAGGTTTCGTGTATTTCGGAGGGCATCACTTTCACGGGACAGCCTGGGAAGGTTGGTGTTGAAACATATTTTAGGATATTGTAGACAAACCGGTAGACTACCAGGGGAGATTAACTAAGAGGATGATTTGGGGGGGGGGGAATCAGTGGGAGGATAAGAGCCACATAGCTTAGGTGCCAGGCCGATGCCACCCGGATTTAATAATAATAGATCAAGAAAAGTTAACTTTTTAGTTTTCCCTTTATTAATCAGTCCTTCTATTACATTATTCATACTTCTCTTTCTGATTTTCAGTTCGTCTATTTCCCTTTTTTTTTTAATATTACCTACATTTGCCACTTCTAAATAATCTAAATTAATTACCAATTTTTTTCATGTCTGCTTACAAAGGTAAACAGTCCGATGAACGATGAATTTTGAAAATTTGACATTATTGCAATACTTTCTTTTTATCAGCCACGTAAAAACGTTCCTATGCCGACATCGCTGATACTGATTGTGGTGGTCGTTTCAGGGCAATGAATCTATGTAGATAAAAGTAAATGGTAAATCAATTATGTTTTCTTTTTATAATATATCATTGTACTGTTATTATAAAAATAATGATTATTGTGTAATTTCATCTAAATAGTTTCATATCCCTGAGCAAACACTAACCGGGTCGAAACTTGGGCATAGATGTATTTTCATTTATTGATTAAACAAGGTGAAAATCATGTAACAGTTTCTTTGATTTATTAAGTTCAGGGAGAACAATAAAAATTAAGTCTGGTCTTTAAAATCTCAAAATAATGAGTTTCTCCATAAGATAAATTAAATAAAATTAGTTAATGTATTGTTATCAGTTGTAAATTTATATCTACTGTAATTATATATATAATATTATTAAGGGGTGCAATATAGAGGGATGATTTGTTGAGATAGCTATTAACTAATTTTGGAATTATATTGTACAGATTATAATTATAAATTATTACATACATACTATGTGTCGCTAATATTCTATCTAGTAGGTTACACAATTTTGGAATATAGTTTCAATAATGTAGAACTTCCCTTGTATAGAATATTAATGTAACATCATTAAGAAAGGCGACTGTGTACTTTGGTGCTGCTATATATACGTATAAAATGTACAAGTCTATCCTAACATCTTATCTCTCCTAAATATATACATTGGGTTCTTCTTTATCTATAATGACTTTACTTTGATGAGACAGATTTCGTAATTCTATAATAGTAAATTACATGAAAAGCCTTCTCTATTGATTATTGCTTTAACTTTAAAATTTATAGTTGTAATTTTTCAATTTACCATTTTTCTCCTGTAAAAACTTCGTCTTTTTTTTTGACTATTAATTCTACGACTTATTAATTTGACGCTTTTCGGTATAGTTTATATTAATTGTAATAAAAAAATAATATTATATGGGGCTTTCTAGAAATTCTTATATCATTTGAAGATTCACAAATCAAAATGAATTACTTTAGTTTAAAGATAGCAAATATATTTATTTATTTATTTAGATTCATACTGAAAATACAAAGTTAAATTTGAAAAAATAAAAACACTATAAATATTGAATAATTATTAATAAAAAAGTAAAAAAAAAAAATGATATATAATGATAAATTATTATAATATAATGCTGGTGATGAATGCCTAAAGGGTTTGATCGAAAATATTAATATCACATTAGTGAACACTTGATTGGTTAGCCGCAACAGGCAGGTCTGTCTGGAAGATAGGAAGTTTTGGAATATGGAACATTGAATATGTGAAATAATCTGGTGCAGGTTGTGGGAATACGGAATATACATACATATTAGTTGAATATGTAGTTGGATCCGCTATGATGGATAACATCTATGATTTTATTTGTCGTATCATGCTTCAACTAGTGTGGAATCAACCAATGTGGTGCATGATATAAACATTTAGTTGAAGTTATCTCTCTAGAGATCCTCACGCGTTGGTCTAGTGGCTAGCGCACTCGCCTTTCTTGCGAGATTAAGGGTTCATTCCCGTGAGGGCAAAGTCGGTGTTGACTCAGCAACGTGATAAAAAGTGGGAAGCTACAGTTAGTAGCGCCCTAGGTAGCGAAGGCCGGAACTAAATGGCGTGGGAACTGCGGGCATGCTTACCTCACGCCTCCTATTCAAATCGCCGTCTGGAAAGCGTTGGCCCTTCATGGGCTGTTCCGCCATAGGGTAAGAATTTGATTAAAAACCTTACTCTGGCAATGAATGAAAATTGGGAACAGGTCAAAATCAAAATAATGAAGTACGCTACGACGGAAAAAAATCATAAATGTATTATGCAACACTTTTAGCTATTGGTTCTCCTTGCAGTATATAGAGTTTCTAGTTAAATGGCTAAGAGAATGAAATATCATTCGCTGTACTTATCTAAGAATTCCCCATCAACCCGAGCTGACAGACTAAAAAAACAATTGGAGAAAACATTTTCTTGAGTTAAATATAGAATAATGAGGGCTTTCTGATCTTTCGCAAGACAACAGTACAATACAGAGAAAATAGCCAAGTCAATTAATAACACTCATCCCACAATAGCAACAGAAACGCATTACATTATACATGCACAAGTGCAAACAGTATACATGCACCAAATAGTTCTTACACAGATTTTAGTTTTAGATTAGTTTTAAATCTGCTAGTTGTATATATATATATATTTAAAAAAAAAAAGAAGATGCGTGCGGATTTCGATGATGTATGATGTATGCGAATGTTGTGGGGAATGCATAATAAAAAACTTAATTATAAAAAACCATATTTAGGTATACATGCGCTGTGTGAAAGGGTGAAATAAGAGTGCAATGCATAATTATAAAAACTTAATTATAAGATTTTAAGATTATAAGATATTTTTTACATGCGTGCGTGGATGGCATATGTGAATGTTATGTGAATGCATATTGTGTGAAATATTGAGTGGAATGCATAATATATAAAGAACTTAATTTTAAAAAACCATATTTAGGTATACATGAGTGCGTGGATGCCGTATATGAATGTTGTATAAAAAGTGAAATATTGACTGGAATGCATAATTATAAAAAAACTTAATTATAAAAATCGCTTAATTTTAAATTATGTTAGTTTAATAAATCGTTATTTAATTTAATTTTTAACTTATTTTTATATATTTTATGGTTTATTTGGACAAGTTAATTGTAAAGTAAATCTCCCTCCAACATTAGAGTTTAAAAATTAGACCCCCCACGTGTTGTTTCCATTGTAAGGAAAATTTGCCCTTTAACAACCCAAACACGTGTTTTTCCCACCCAGCTGACCATACTCCTTGACCAAGTTCAGTTTTAAATACAGTCAAAAACACAATCAGTATGTAAAACTGAATTTGCTCTGTGCAAGTCTGTGTTGTCACAGACTGTCTGAAAAACGCATCCTGAAGATGGGCGAACGCCCGAAACCAGACGATGACCACAAAATGAAGCAGGCTACCACGGAAAATGTCTCTGATCATAATAAAGCAAGTAAATTATAAGCACTTGTCAAACGGTTGCCAAATTTAAAGGCATTTACTCTTTAATGTATTAGCTTTTGACTGTTTTTAGATATTTTGAAAGCACTTTGACTTTTCTTATGGCGGTAAGAAGATTAAATGCTTCGTTTCAAATTTTCAGTTTGAGATTTTACCTGTGTGGCAAAACTCACCCGCTATCCTACCTATCCAATTGTGGAAACTCAGATATCTGAAATATGATGAAAATATGACCTCTCTGACATTCGATCTACAAATCATTTTGGGGAAAAAATGGTCAAGTAATGTTGACAAGGTTTTCCGGCAACAGACAGGATGTAAATGATACTTTCTTCTTTAGAGACCGAATCTTTGAAATTGTTAGGAATGTGAATGGAGGACTCTTCTCCTAATTGGTTCTTTTACAATTATAGGAAGTGTTAAAAAATTAATCTTAACTAAGCGATTTATATTATCATTATTGCTCGCGTGTATTATCCTCTCGGTTATTTAGCACCAGTAGTTTTTAAAGCTAAACGCTATCTCTAGAATTATTGAACTTAATACTAGTTTGATACTGTATCTGTTTTAAGTAGCAATTGTATAGAGTAGTACAGTGCTATACTTTTCCTGAAAATTGTCATTCAATCACTAAGACGGAATACCCAGCAATCATTTAATTATTCTAAAAACTTGACTAAGACTTCTAAAGTCTATCAGCTTCCCCAGACTTGAATTATGTGCAGCACTCTTATTATTCAAAATGAAAATATTCCCAAGGGTAGTATATATTTTCAGTCTGACTCATTTGTTGTGCTCCATTTGCCACTCTCTTTTCAAACCGTGGTACAATAATAATAACGGGTAAGTAGGGTAAGAAACCGTCTTTCTTTTACTCCACTAAAATGAAATGAAGAACGCCGCATTCTTCTATCTCCTAAGGCACATTTAACTATCCTGATAAGTGATTATTATTAGGTTATAAGTCTGGGGACAATTTGAGATTGAATAAAGACTTCATTAAAATGCTGTAATTTCGAGCATGAGACGAAAAAAAAATCCGCCTATAGCTTTGGTTTAGACATTTTATTTATGTTAAAAAAAAATTATAACATTGAAATACATAAAATAAAATGTGACATTGGATTGGAAAAGTTGAATCAAATATAAATTAAGGAATTATGTTAAGTGCACATTATCAGGGCATTGTTCCTTGAAGGGGGTCTAATTATCTATTATCTATTAGTCACAGTTGGTTGTTGTTTTCATCGGTGCCTATAGTTATAAAAAAAAATAATCTAGTGTGAAACACTCACATAAATTTCTTTTACTCCAGTTCTCAAAATTATAATTGACAAATTTTATAGTCAGTGTACCAAATTTAATGAAATTCGTTGAAAACTGAAAAAAAAACTGTTCAGAAAAAGCGCACTTCCGAATTACTGATTTTCTTAAAACTCGGAATTTTGGACATCTATTTAATTTATTTTGTTTGGATGATAGAAATGTATAATCAACTATGACAGCCCTTTTGACAAAACATAATCCCACTCCTCACAGAAAAGTGCCCTTAAATGAATTTTCCCAGAGAAATGTTTTAAATAAAAGTTGTTCATCTTTGTATGTGAAATTTTTATAAGAAGTTTCAAGAAAATCGTTGGAGCCATTTTTGAGAAAATCGCGGAAAAGTGGGGAAAAAAATCATTTAGTTAAGTGGTGAAGTAAACTTACTTCCGATCATCCGATCCTTTTCAAACTCGGAATTTCAACAACATATTTCATTCTAATTAGCATTATTTACATGAGGGAATTGTATAATAAACTGAAATAGCACTTTGAAGGAAACCGAAAAGTATCCTTAAATGAAATTTCCCAGAGAAATGTTTAAATAAAAGTTGTGGCTCCTTGTATGTATAGTTGATATTATCAAGTTTGAAGAAAATAGTTGGAGATTTTTGAGAAAATTGCAAAACAGTAAAAAAAAAAAAAAAAACTAGTAAAGTGGTACTTCCGGTTGAGAAATTTTGACAGATAACCTACTGTCGGATCCCATGTTGATGCTTAAACGGAATATCAAGTTTGAACTTTCTAAGCTATACTGTTCACGTACATACATAGGCAACACACAGACCCTTTTCTAAAAACCACTTTTTTGGACTCAGAGGACCTCAAAACGGATATTTCCGGTGAAAACTCGATATCGAAAATTTGACACGATTACATACTTTCTCTTTACTTTAGGAGTAAGAGAAAGTAATAGCAGACTAATGTAGTGGAATCATTTAATGTGATTCCTGAGGTATGTATTAGATGTCTTGAAGAGGGCGGAAGTTAGTTTAGAGATTTTTGGGAGTTAGTGCTCGAATTATTAACACGGATTTTATAAAAATAGACTGTATTTGAACAATAATTTAAACGTAAAAGAATGGTAACTATTAACAAGAAATACTTAGAAATAAATAGAAGATAAATAACTAATAAATTAGAATGATTAAGATAAATGAACTAAGATGCACAACTAAAGAGATAAGTATAAATAAAAACTGTATAGGGACGCGTAAACTGCTGCTCGTATATGAAGACGTACTCAAGTATAATCGTATATGCCTCCCCTCTTCCAATCGGGCGAAGTTTATATATTAGTGTTGGCCACACTCACACCAAGACATCTGTCCTAGTGTGCGACCTTGTGCGACCTTGGTTAGTTTGGTGACCACCGATTTAGGTCAGTGGCCAGCCTTAGCGGTGCTTGCTTTGATGACAGCAGCTGGCTACCGATTTAGATCAGTGGCCAGCCTTAGCGGTGCTTGCTTTGATGTAGGGGTATTTGCCCTTGGTTTGTTTGTTTGCCCGCGGCCTTGTCTTCAAGTTAGGCAGCTGGCTAGGCCACTAGTTGTAAATTATTCTTTCTTTGTTATTATTGTGAAGGTTGGACTTTGCTATGACTTTGCCTTTGCCATGTCATTACACTAAAAATAAGTAAACGGAATTTTCATTTAAGAGCATCAACAATAAAAACGATTTGGAATATTATAAATAATAACAGTTTATAAAACCAACCAAATTGTTTCAGAGATACTTTCCGTGATTGTATCAGCTTCATTTTGTGATGTTCGATCGCAGCAAAAACAATTTATACACTGACATTTTGCTCTGTCTATGTAAGTCTGTGATATCACATTGTTTATCAAAACATCCTCTGATGATGGGGCGAACGCTCGAAACCGGTTGATCACCACTAAATGAAGCAGGATATCATGGAAAATATCGTGATGCTTTGCAGCTCTAGCAGACCCAACGACAACAAGGAGGGAAATTTTTTCAGCCTTGAGAAGTATATTTTATCGACGTTTCAAACAGTTTCAAGGATTAGTAACAGAGTTAACAAAGACAGTCGCTTTTAGGTGTCCGAAATGTCGTCCAAATAAATTTCTTTGACATCAGCCAATCAAAATTTTGCTTTATTTATAATAGTTTTTTATAATAATGCTAAACAATTGAAATTGAAAAAAAAAAATCAAGTTCACATAATTCTTCACTTTTTTCCACTATTAAAGTGAAATAATAACAGCATTATTTAAATAATTTTAAATAGGTATTCGTTACATAACATTTTATGGCGGACATTTTGAATTTTTAAAACAAATTTTCTTAATTAAATGAATTATTTAAATCAGATTGCTATTGTTAACATTTGTCTTGAATATTCAACTGTGTAAAACTCAGTTTAAATTTACTTTAACATCGGCTAACCGAGAATTAAATTAAAACCGTGGTACTTTGTTTTTGTTTGTTGAATTCCTAAATAATATGAAAAAAGTTTTATTTTTTTTTTAGTTTAAATTAATATTTATTAATATTATGTAATTAATTTTACCTTTTATTCAAATTTATATTTTTACTTTGTCTTACTAATAATAAGAGAAAGTATTGCGATCGTGTTAAATTCTCGAAACTGAGTTTTCACCGGAAATAAAAGTTTTGAGGTCTCCTGAGTCCGAAAAAGAGGTTCTTAAAAAACTGGTCAATGTTTTTGTGTGTTATGATGTCAGCAGAAACTAAAACTTAGTATTTCGTTTAGGTGCAGCTACCATGGGATGTGATGAATAAGGTTTTTTGACAAGTTATGTCTAACAAAAGTACCACAGTACGAAGGAAAAGGATTGCGAGATTCGGTCTTTTGAAAAAAATAAGAAAACTTAAATTCTTGCCAACGTTTCGACAAAGTATATTGTCTTTTTCAAGGCCTACCACATATAAATACACAGATTCTTTTTTGAAAGTCAAAATCAAGAAACAAAATCAGAAATACTAAGAAATAAAATTATAAATCAATTTATAAATATTTTTGGTTTAATTACATAAAAAAATAAAAAAACTATTAAATAATTTTCAAAGCATAACAAAATTAAATTTACTTATTTAATAGTTTTTTTAAATTTTTTTATGTAAGTAAACCAATAAAATTTATAAATTAATCTATAATTTTATTTTTTATTATTTTCTGATTTTATTTCTTGATTTTTACTTTAAAAAAAGAACCTGTGTATTTATATGTGGTAGGCCTTGAAAAAGACAATATATTTGTCGAAATGTTGGCAAGAATGTTTTCTTATTTTTTAAAAAGACCGAATCTCACAATCCTTTCCCTTCATATAAGAACGGTCGAGAAGAATCTTCCGTACCACAGTACTGAATATGTTTTCCGGTTTTTGTTGTAATTTTCTCAAAAATGGCTCCAAATAATTTCTTTATATATCAACTAATCATAAAAAAAAAATCTAGAACTTTTATTTGTATTATTTTTTCCAAGAAAATTCATTCAAGGGTTTTTTTGAGGGGGGGGGTGCTGGGAAGGCTTTCCTATAAAGTGCCATTTTAATGTAATTATACGATTCTATCGTCTATTTAATATTAATCAGAATTTGAAAACCTAAACAGCATCTTGGCCCATCTTACATTAGTCAAGATTTTTTTTTTTTTTTTTTTTAAGGCGCGTCAACATCTATGGTCACTGGCGCCCAGAAACTTCTCAGTGCACTGCCGGCCTCCGGATAGTGTTCTCTCGTAACAGACAACACTGTCCATCACCGGGCAGTGAGCTGTCGGCGCTCACTTAGGAAGAAAAAATCTGGTGTGAAACACTCACACAACTTTCACTTACTCCAGTTCTCAAAATGATAATTGACAAATTTTATAGTTTGTGTACCAAATTTAATGAAATTCGTCGAAAACTGAAAAAACTGTTGAGTAAAAGCGCACTTCCGGTTTACTAATTTTCTTGAAACTTGGAATTTCAGCCATCCATTTATTTCTAACTAATTATGTTTAGATGATAGAATAGTATAATCAACTTTAGATGAAAATCTAACCCTACCCCTCCCCTAAAAGTGCCCTTAAAAGAATTTTCCCAGAGAAATGTGTTAGATAAAAGTCGTAGATCTTTGCATGTTTAGTTTATATACGAAGTTTCATAAAAATCGACGGAGCCATTTTTGAGAAAATCGCAAAAAAGTAAAAAATCTAACTAGTAAAGTGGTACTTCCGGTTGAGGAATTTTGACAGATAACGTAGTGTCAGATCCCACGGTGATGCCTAAATGGAATATCAAGTTTTAACTTTCTACGGTTTTTCGTTTTTGAGCTATGCTGTTCACATACATACATACATACACACACACACACTCTCACACAGACCATTTGCTAAAAACCACTTTTTTTTTGACTCAGGGACCTCAAAACGGATATTTCCGGTGAAAACTCGATATCGAAAATTTGACACGATTACAATACTTCCTCTTACTAGGAGTAAGAGAAAGTAAAAATCTAAGGGTAGCACAGCTGGACTTGAACCCGGGTCCTCCGCGTGGGTGTCCAGTACGCTAACCACTTAGCTATTCTCTTCCCTTCTAGTCAAGATTCACGTGGTAGTAAACGTCCATGTCCCCCCTCGTCTTACACGCCCTTTTCTTCTAAGCAGTCCAGTTCTTTGGGCTTTTCCAAATTACTTTTTAGGTCCGTAAGCATAAGACATTCAGATTCTTTGCTTTCTTAACTTGCTGTTATTCTTTACTTTTATACAGCTCCATCTTTAACATTGTTCAAATTTAAATGATTACTTTGAATTAAACTTTGTCCACAATAATGTGTTTCAAATACTACTTCATACTAAAGAAATGTGTTTGGGTTGAGTTGCTGTAGTGTAGTTGTGGCTTGTAGTGGCTTGAGCGGTTTAGTAAAAGGGCTTGTAAGTATCGAGGTGTGTAAATTAAGTAATGAGACTGATTTTCTAGTGTTCGATTTTGCAACACTGGAGACGCGGCGCATGCGTGGTAGGGCAAGTAAACATCTGATACACGTCCAGTGCAAATTTGAAAATGCTAGAGTTGTTGCACTGTCCGTAGTGACTTTTTTTTGTGAGCAAGGTTTTTTTCAGTGCGTTTTAAAAATGAGTGACATCAATTACGAGCAACGTTGTGCTATCAGGTTTTGCTTCAGACTTGGGCACAGTGCAATGGAAACGTTTGAAAAACTGTGCCAGGCCTATGGAGACAATGTTTTGTCGAGAGCACAGGTTTTTAGGTGGTTTAAGTCGTTTGCAGAAGGAAGGGAATCAATTGAAGACGAGCCTCGCAGCGAAACCGACTAAAATGTTGGCAGAATCCGCGATCTCGTGCGTTCAGATCGTCATTTGACAGTCCGAATGATCGGCGAAGAGTTGAATTTGACTCACACAACCGTTCATCAAATTTTGAGTAATGAATTGGGGATGAGAAAAATTTGCGCAAAAATGGTTCCGAAAAATCTTTCACATTAATGAGTATTTGGCCAGTAATAACATTCCTGTGGCTCCTCAGCCTCCTTATTCACCCGACTTGAGTCCATGTGACTTTTTTTTGTTCCCCAAATTGAAAAATCACCTCAAGGGACGTCATTTTGGAACATTGGAGAATATTCAAACAGCCGTAACCGACCAACTGAAGTCTATTCCAGTATCCGAGTTCCAGCACTGCTATGACGAATGGAAGAATCGTCTTCAGCGTTGTGTGGCTTCCCAAGGTAGTTACTTTGAAGGGGACAATGTTGAATTTTAATTTTATTTGAATAAAAAAAAGATAAAAAATCAGTCTCATTACTTAATTTACGCACCTCGTATATGTTTAAGAGAAAAGTAATAAGAAATTTAAGAAAACACTGGTAGATTAAATTAAATATATTCTTTAAAGATATTTAAATGCTATTCAATAACACAGGAAATATATTTATTAATTTACTAAATTTAGTTGGAATAAACTCTTTATGTTTTAACTTATAACTGGCACAATCCTGATGTATTCTGCTTCGGTGTCTAAAACAAAACTGTCCTGAAGGGAATGTCTTCTAATTGTTATTTCAAATCTTCCCCTGTGAGAAGAAGGGGATAGTACAATGCTATCAAGTTCATGAACTCTAAAAGACAATAGTGGTCTTCTACCTGTAATGTCCTTTTGCAAATGGGGAATGTCACATATTTTCATAATTTTGATTTTTTTTTTTTTTTTTAAATTAAATAAATTTTTATATTTCTTACATCCATCACACTAAGTTCTGCATTAACTTTAAGAAATGTAGATTATAACAATAATTTGGGAAATATTTGTGATTAAGATGAAGAAAATATATATATATATATATTAAATAACTTAACCCCTCCCCCCCAATAGTATAATATAATAAATCCTATTCCGCATTAATTAGGGCAAAAGAGAACTCTTGTGTTTGATAAATTAAATAAGAAGCTTTAATTTTTTCATTTTTTTTTATTTTTTTTTTTTTATCTTCCGTTGCTTTCTTTTCCTCTTCCTTTACTTTAACTTTTCACCAATTTTCACTCCATCATTCCCTTCCCTTACTTCTTCGTTGCAAAATTTTTTTGTTTTTTGTGTGTCTCTCCTTACAACTTCCATCCTTCCGTTGTTGAAATTTGTCTCTTTCTTTTAGATAATCTTCTTTTTCTTTCTATTTTTTACCCATTTTCTTCTCTCACAGCATCCAGGGTTAAAGTTTTCCATTTTTTTTCTTTTTTAACTTCTTTTTATATTTAATTTATTTAATTTTAGAATATAATTGAAATTATACTCTCACTTCCTTCTTTATGTCATTTTCTCGTCTTTTTTTTTTTTTTTTTTTAATTAAAATCTGTTTTTGGCCTCGTTGCATTGATGTAAAAACGACATTAAATTTAACAAATTCATTATCAAAGGAATAAGAGGACCATCTTCTTTTTTTATTTTCGTGATTACTGGGAAAAGCAGTTTTTAAGGTTCGATCTAAAGAAAAACTTCTCGCTTTTTAGCACTTTTCAGTTTTGAATTACAATGATAGTATTTTTAGACTGCGTGTGAAATTACGTTTATATTAATGAATGATTAAATTAATATATTATTTAAGAAATACAATTATTATGATTAATATTATTATCGTAAACTGTTTGGGGCTGATACACGTATCTTTCAAAAAAAAAAAAAAAAAAAAATCTGCTGTAAAAACACTCACACAACTTTCTCTACTCCCAGTTCTAAAATTATAATTGACAAATTTAATGAAATTCATCGAAACTGAAAAAAACCGTCCAGTACAGTAAAAGCGCACTTCCGGTTAATTAATTTCCTTGAAACTCTGAATTTTGGCCATCCATTTATTTCTAATTAATTTTGTTTGGATGATAGAATTATATAATCAACTATGACAGCACTTTAGAAAAAAAAAAAAACATAACCCCACCCATCCTCCAAAAGTTCCCTTAAATGAATTTTTCCAGAGAAATGTATTCAAATAAAAGTTGTAGATCTTTCTATGTGTAGTTTGTATAGGAAGTTTCAAGAAAATCGTCTGAGATATGTTTGAAAAAATCGCGAAAAAGTGAAGAAAAAAATCATTTAGTAAAGTGGTAATGTTTGAAACTTGGAATTTTAACAACATAAACCAATTCTAATTAACATTGTTTACATGATAGAATTATTTAATAAACTGAAATAGCACTTTAGATGAAACCTAATGCCTCCCCTTTCCCATAACTGCCCTTAAATGAATTTTCCCAGAGAAATATTTCAAAAAAAAAGTTGTAGCTCTTTGTATGTGTAGTTGATATACCAAGTTTGAAGAAAATCGTCCGGAGCCATTTTTGAGAAAAATCTTCTACGGTTATTCGTTATTGAGCTAAGCTGTTTACATATACATACACACGCAACGCACACACACACACACACACACACACCATTTGATAAAAACCACTTTTTAGGACTAGGGAACCTCAAAACGGATATTTCCAGTGAAAATTCCGTATCGAAAATTTGACACGATTACAATACTTCCTCTTACTAGGAGTGAGAGAAAGTAAAAAAAAAAAGTATAATGGGTTACAGAAGGAGAGAAAATGGGTTGTATAGATAAATAACCTAGAAGTAAAGCTGAACACTGTATAATCGAAAAGTAGCTCAAATTGCCTGGATTTTCCACTAAAATATATAAAATGGTAGTGAGAGGTAAAGAGAAAGATTGATGACGCGTTATGACTGCTGTATGAACACTGTTGCAAGACTGTCCAGCAGACTCCCCGTTATGGCTGACACAGCTGTACTGTGTTTCTCTGCACTCTAGTCTGGCCTAAACTAGTGAGTGAGACCGTCTCTCTCTCTGCTTTGAGTGATGATGCTGTTGCGAGCTAGCCAGTGATACTGAAAGCTAGCACTGATGAAAAGTAGCTTATGTTGTAGCAGCTAGTGATAGCCTTGTTGAGAGCTAGCTAAGGATGGTGAAGCTAGCGATGGTGATGTTAAGAGCTATCTAGTAATGTTGAAAGCTAGCGATAATGATATCTTATTGTCATCATAAAGAATGTAGGAGAGAGTGAGAGAGGAAGAGAATGAATTTATAAGTCTTTGGTCCATGGCATTAATTAAAAAAAATATACAAGTATTGATTATCATGAACTAGAATAAATTTTGTAGTTACAATAATAATGACTTGTTAGATAATGTGACGTTAAAATATTATCATTGTGCTACTTCAGTTTTTTAAAAATATTGAAAATCATTTACATTTTTTATATTTATATTTTAAATATAATTATTTTCTTTTATGTTTGAGTCATGAAACTGTTTCTCTCTCTTTGCTTTGAAGGATCCCTCTCTTCGGATCATATTACAGTCGGATCATATATACGCGATCGAAAACTAATCTATGACAGGCAACTTTTCATTTGATCTTGCTGGGAAGAGCAAAAATACTTACCATTACATACCAGTAGTATTTATGCATCATTTGCTTTATGATTCAGCTCTTTGTGGTAATTATTGTTGATAAAACAGCACCAATATTATAGTTGTGTAATGGCTTGTCAAAATACCATTGGATTTTACTAGCATTTCTGTTGCTAAATATATTTGTTTGGTTTATGTGTTCATGGAATATAAACTCTCTACTATTGTACCATTATACATTAAGTTCTATGCAATATGAGCTTTTGAAAATCTCTCTTGCAGCGTAAACAACAGTGATTGCAAAAATAATGTGAATTTCATTGTTTGTTTCTAGAGAATTGCTATTATTTTGTTGACCCCCAGGATGTTGTTAACAAGTATTTGTTTATAAAATAATTTTTCTTCATTGGTTTACTTCTTAAAAAATGATGACGGACATTTTTAAGTAGTATTTGTCATAACAATAAATAATTAAAAATTAACAAGTTTTCCCAGAATACTTTGGAAATATCTGGTGTTTCATAATAAGGAAGCCTTGATATTTGGTACTTTAGCAAAACTTCATTATTGTTGTGGTTGGTACCGCAGAACTGGAAAGCATCAGGGATATTTTCCGTGATAGCCTGCTTGTTTTTGTGGTCATCAACCGGTTTCGGGCGTTCGCCCATCTTCAGGACACATATGTGTGATAACATATATTTGCACATAGCAAATTTAGTTGATATACTGACATGTTAAAGTAAATATTGGCTTTTATATTACAGATTTTAGATGATAAATTGTAATAATTGTTTCAGTACATAGCCTCAATGGCTCCATTGTTGTTGTGGTTGGTTCCGCAGAGCTGGATAATATATCTGATGCAAAAATTCATTTATTATTATTGTAATTTTTTTTTATAATTTATAATTATTGTTTTAACTCTTTTATAAAGATTTAGCTCAGTGATAGCGTCCTGGACTAGCAACGCGGAGATCCCGGGTTCGAATCCAGCCGTGCTATCCTTAGATTTTTTTCTTGCTAGGACCCTGACTGTACAGCTCACTGTCTGGTGATGGACAGTGTTTTTTGCAACGAGAGTACACTGTCCGGAGGCCGGCAGTACACTGAGAAGGCTCCGGGCCAATGACCACAGATGTTGACGCGCACAGATGTTGAATAATTAAAAAAAAAAAAATTATCTTCCATGGGTCAATGATTCTTGAACCCAAGAACACAATCTTCATATAATCTTACTTTCATCGTTTCACCTGAATCGACCATCTTAACTGAGGTTAATAGTCAATTCTAGAACTTTACGACATACAAGAACAGTTCATATCTGTTTTCTTCATTTTAAACAATAAATATGAATTAGATTGACAACATTTTTTAATAGACGTAAACAACCTTATTTGTGATTCATTAAAAACTTTCCTCTGTGAATTTTCTTAATATCAGTTTAATTAAATTTTTTTTTAAGTTACTCTTCCCTCTAAAGGTAGTTTTAAGGTTTTTATTTTATGCTTTGAAAATGGTGCTGCCTTAATCCTTGCATTGTTACATGAAGATAAAATTCCTTATTGTCTCTCCGGATTAAAGAGTAAAGCGCATTTATATTTCACAAGTGAGAGCAGTTTTATTTACCTACTCTTTTTATTTTTGTTTTTGCTTCCTGTTATTAGTACTATTGTAGAAGGCATAAAATTTTATAGGAGAAGAAGAAATATCCTTAATTGAAGTTTACCACCGATTATTGAATTTAAGAACTAGTATGTGAATCAAAATTACTATAAAAGGAAGTTATGAGGGATTTTTACTTTCTCTTATTTCTGATAACAGGAAGTATTTATGATCGTATCAAAATTTCGAAATTGACTTGTCACTGGAAAGTACAGTTTTGAGTTTCATTGAATACGAAAAAAGGTTTTCGGAAATGATAGATAAGTATATATATATATATATAATATATATATATAAATAAATAAAGTATAATATATATACATTTATATATATACGGGTATTTCAGAATTGCACGGAACTATTTTAGGTATGTGTTCTGTATCAAAAAAAAAAAAAAAAATCTGGTGTGAAACACTCACACAACTGTCTCTTACTCCATTTCTCAAAATTATAATTGAAAAATTTCATAGTTTGTGTACCAAATTTAATGAAATTCGACGAAAACTGAAAAAAAAAACTGTTCAGTAAAAGCGCACTTCCGGTTAATTAATTTCCTTAAAACTCCCAAATTTTGCCCATCCATTAATTTCTAATTAATTTTGTTTGGATGATAGAATTGTATAATCAACTATGATAGCATTTTAGAGAAAAACATAACCCCCCCACCTCTCCCCTAAAAGTGCTATTAAATGAATTTTTCCTAGAGAAATGTGTTAAATAAAAGTTGTAGATCTTTGTATGTTTAGTTTATATAAGAAGTTTCAAGAAAATCGTCGGAGCTATTTTTGAGAAAATCGCGAAAAAGTGGAAAAAAATCATTTAGTAAAATTATAAAGTAAACGCACTTCCTGTCATCCGATTTTTTTCAAACTCGGAATTTCAACAAAATATTTAATTCTAATTAACATTATTTAGATGATGGAATTGTTTAATAAACTGAAGTAGCACTTTAGATGAAACCTAACCCCACCCCTTCCCCATAACTGCCCTTAAATGAATTTTCCCAGAGAAATGCTTCAAATAAAAGTTGTAGCTCTTTGTATTTGTAGTTGATATTCCAAGTTTGAGATAATCGTTGGAGCCATTTTTGAGAAAAACGCAAAAAAGTAAAAAAAAACAATAAGTAAAGTGGTACTTCCGGTTGAGTAATTTAGACAGATGACCCACTGTCAGATGCCATGGTGATACCTAAACGGAATATCAAGTTTCAACTTTCTACGGTTTTTCGTTTTTTTCGTTTTTGAGCTATCCTGTTCACAGACACACACACACACACACACAGAGTAAGAGAAAGTAATAAACATAAAAGTTCATATACACGTATGTTTTAAATCAATTTATTACAGAGATATATTGGGGGATAAAGATATTTATTTAACAACACAATAATTCAGAGTGACTGTTCAAAGTGGCACCGTTTTGTTAAATGCAGCATTCAACATGACGAATCCATGCTTCTTTGGCACTTTTTATAGCATTAGGACAATGCTTGATAGTAGTTGCGGTTTCCACGATTCGATTCCTTAGCTCTTCTTGCGTGCCAATAGACGTAGAATTAACCGTAGACCCAGAGAAAATAATCTAACGGCGGTAGATCGGCAGATCGTGGTGGCCATTTAACATGTCCGTTTTGGACCAACCCATCGGTTACCATATGTTGCATAATCAGTCACAATATAAGAATAATGAGCTGGATCACCGTCATGCATAAACCAAAGCCTCTGCCTATTGGCAAGCGAAATATCTTCTAGAAGCTCATAAAGATTATTTTGCAAAAAATTCAAGTATGATATTCCTGAAAGCCTATGTGGCAAAAAGAAGGGGCCGATTAGATTGTCGCCAAGAATACCACACCAGACATTTAATGAAAAGGTATGTTGGTAATGTGTAGTAGCAGTCGTATGGAGGGTTTTCTTCGTCCCAAGTATGGGTGTTTCGAAAATTAGTAATCCCATTTCTTGTAAAGCAAGATTCATCGGTAACCAGCAGGCAGCTTAGGAAGTAAGGATATCGTGTATATTGTTGAATTAACCAATGGGAGAAATTTCTGCGCTTGCTATAATCTTGTGGTAACAAATCATGCATAGGCATAATGTGAAATGGATGCAATAGTTGTTCGCGCAATGTTCGCCATACACTGGTAGAGCAAACATTCAAATGAAGTGACAATCTTCTGGTGCAGTACTAGTAGATAATTGAACTCCTTCTAGTATTTCTTCTTCAACTTTTGCAGTTCGCCGAAATCTTTGTCGACGAGCGTTAACTCGTACAGTCTTTGGTCGTCTTTCCCTTAGACGTCTTTCAATGGCATGGCTTCAAACGTTTTAACGATTTGGTATTCTCCAGTTGTGAAATTTTTCGTGGTATCTTCGAACAGCAGCAATATCATTTTTATGTACCTCGCCGTTCTGAAAAAGTGAACAAATTTGTGATGTCTCCCATGATAATACACAAAATACTATATATACTATCTCACAGTATTCACTCACACGCATAGAACTTAATAAACAGTATTTAATACTAACTGTTAAACAAATAAACGATATGCAATTGTTAGTATTATACTTTTGGGGTTTTGATAAATAAATCTTTAACCTACAATATCTCTGTAATAAATTGATTTCAAACATATGTGTATATGAACTTTTATGTTTATTTTTTGATACAGAACACATACCTAAAATAGTGCCGTGCAATTCTGAAATACCCGTATTTACATACCTCGATATCATTCGCAAAAACACCAGGTATATAAAGATAAAATCAGCTTTGAGAATTCTCCTATATGTAATGTTTGCTGGGTAAAATGAATGTTTTGTAAAGAGTAATAAAAATAATAGTAGTCCGATGAAAGGTATTTTTTGGATAAGACCGTTATTCATCATTTTATTTATAATACGACATTAGAAGAAACTAATTTAAAAATATATAAAATGATCGAAGAGTTTTTGAACGTGGCCAACATCAAAATAAGTAGGGAATGTAAAAGTATTAAGTTTTCCTTGTTCAAGTTTTAAATTTTCCAGTTTTGATGGTTTAGATTTAGGATTTTAAATGAGATTGATAATCAATTCAATTTGGACACTGGATTATGTTACTTTAATATCAATGGCTATGGTTTCATCACCCAATACCAAAGGAAGGAAACAAAAAAAAAAACATATATTGTATTGAATTGGGAAAAACATATAGCGTAATTGGGAGAACTATGTTGTCGGCAGCTTCTTGTGTACCCAAAAAGGAAATAATATTAAAATGGGAAAATTCGAGAAAAGTAGCTGCAATTCCGGTTGATGGATTTCTGAAAACTGGCACATATGCGCTATCCTAAAAAAAGAAAAAAAAAGACAAAAGTATTTTACTTATTTCTGAAAATAAAACTGCGCTCTTCATTTTGAGTACGTTTTTGTATAAATGTAAATATATCAATGACAAGAAAGGAATATATTCTCGCCCGAACTCACTGGAATTATAGCAATGCGCCCACTATTAATCACAAAGGTACCTTACACATTTGAAGATAAATTCATATTTACCCTCTTTTAAGTTTCCTTATTTTTTTTATTTAGGTTACAGAACATTGTAAAATGGGAATAGCAAATAGTTTCTTTAATATAAGAGCTATTGATTTCCCTGGAGAACAATTTAGACATTATAATTTATTGTAACATTTATCTTTCTTCTTTTTTCTCAAAAGAACTATGGGAATAACTGTTTTGGATACCCCCTTTATTCAAAACACTTTTTATGGTTTAAATCTATGGCAGCGATTAAAACCTGAAACGTTTAATTGCTGGAAACAAAGAATGACTTTACTCTAAAGTACAAAATTTGGTATTGTTAATTTAGAATTATTGTGTGTAATGGAATGAAAGCACTACTCACTTAAAACAAGCTTCATCATCTTAATACTGCTTGTGCCAGCAGCTTTGGATAATTAAATGTAACGTAAAAATGTTATGGTTGAAAAATAGTTCTTTAAACAGAAATCCCTACTTTACAGGATGGATCTTTGACTTTATCTTTTTTCAATATTTAACAATTTAATAAAGACGAATTTTCCAATCATAAACATAGAATATTAACTAACCCACATTTATTATGATTGTAGTAATTACTATCTCAAGAAAATTATTATGAAACTGTTGAAATTTGTTGACATATCTACTGTGTAAGGATACGTTTATATCTGACACTTCTATCCAGACACTTATGTCCAAGTGTCGGACAGTAAGTTGTGTTCAGTGTTTACATTGTGACAGGAAATTACGTGATATTTGTAGCATGGATATGTGTACGACACCGTCAAAGTTTTGTGTCATGCAACAAAAGTCTTAATAGTTTACACCTGCTACTTGTGGCCTATACATTTCTTTCATTGCAAAAAGTAAGATTACTGACATTTACTCTCAGACGGTCATTTGACGATGAAGGCATCAAAAAAAAAAAAAATTCCAGCTAGCGTAATTATTCTGAGATTGTTAGAAAAAAAGAAGAAAAAGCGTTCTTTGAGAGTGGATTTTGAGATGTGAAAAACAAAGTGCATACAATCAGTTAATGTCTGAAATTGCGTTGGAGGATCCAACATAATTCACAAATTTTGTTAAAGAATAAAACCATCTTATTTCGAAAAGTTAGGTAGTAAAATTGGGCCTATTATATGCAAGCAAGATAACGAAATTCAGAACAGCTATTAGTGAGCGCGTGCTGTAAATCTATGGTTTTCTTCACTCTGTCGCGGTAAACTTTACTTTTAGTATCAAATAATTCCGGTTTGTTATTATACAAGTCGATTAATTCTTCGACTTCTCTTTTCATCCACTCTGGTTTCTCACCCATGTTAAACTAAATGCACCGACAGTTATGTAGCTATAATAAAAAGTAGACGGTCGGTCAACTAATGCAATTTTCGTCAGGCGAGTTTGAACTTGTATGTAATGGTGTTTACACCTACGTATATAGATGTATAAGACACTTGTTACTGACACTTGAACAACATATATCAGACACAAATTTCGTATCGTTTACATTAGCGACACTTACTGTCCGACAGAAATTTCTTGCAATAAATGTCAGATCTAAAACGTAGCGTAAACCTTGTGAGATGGTCGCTCTATTAGAAACATTGAAATATATCCGTTCTAGCAATATAGCTTATTTAACATTATTCATTGACAAGCATATATCTCTTACAATATTAAATAATATAATTTGTTTATTCACGTTAGCCATACTGAAACTGAAATAGTTTCTTTATTTTATAACCATATAAATGTTTAAATTTCTAGTTTAACAATTTATTTTCAAATCTGGAATTTTATTAAAATATAAAGTTTTTATTCATTATTTTTTTTTTTTAATGAATTTAAATAATTTAATGAATTTAAAATTTAACATGAATTTAAATAATTTAATGAATTTAATTTAATGAATGTAAATAATTTAATGATTTACATAATTTAATGATTTAAATAATTTAATGAATTTAAATAATTTAATGAATTTAAATTTTAATGATTAAATAATTTAATGAATTAAATAATTTTAATGAATTTAAATAATTAATTGATTTAAATAAATTAATTGATTTAAATCTTAAATAATTTAATGAATTTAAATAATTTAATGAATTTAAATAATTTAATGAATTTAAATAATTTAATGAATTTAAATAATTTAATGAATTTAAATAATTTAATGAATTTAAATAATTTAATGAATTTAAATAATTTAATGAATTTAAATAATTTAATGAATTTAAATAATTTAATGAATTTAAATAATTTAATGAATTTAATTAATTTAACGAATTTAAATAATTTAATGAATTTAAATAATTTAATGAATTTAAATAATTTAATGAATTTAAATAAATAACCTTGGCTATATGGAAACTAGAAAATCAATTTTATCTAGTTGTACGGTCTTGTACATCTAAAAAATACAAAGTAACTGAAAATTTTGAAGCAGAATTTTTATTTATTTAATTTATGGTTTTGTTAGTGTTTAATTTAATAACCAGTTTATTTAAATAGAAACTCAGGTATGAATTCTAATTGTAGATGCTAACTCAATACACCTGGATTATTAAAACCAATGGGGAGAATTTATTGTTTTTTAAATAAACATTTATATTCTAAGGAGATTAAACTATGCTCAATGTACAACATCCCAAATAGGATAGAGGATATGTTCCATTTTTTTTATTGGTACTCGCAAATACTTAAGCGAATTAGATATTTCAGTAAGAATGTTGGATATAATTGAGTTGATGAGGAGATAAATTAGGTTTGAGTAATTAGTAATAATCGAGTGTAAAAATGAAATATAAATAAGTAATGAAATAAAAATATGTAAAACTGAAAGAAATGATTTACCTTTATCTTTGAAAATGTTGAAGCTGAAGCGGGATTCTCAAACGCTGCCACCAAATATAATGGAGTTGATACAAGAGAAATTAAGTTTGAGTAATTAGACGAGTTATGAAGACACTGTTATAATATCGCTATAAATAAGTGTCTGATCTTGTCAAATAAATGCGGTAAGTGGACTGTATTTGAGAGGGTGTAGTTCTGAATGCGGGGAAACAGAGAATAGTAATTTCAATAATAATGAATAATAGAACACTTACCTTGTAAGATGTGGACACCGGCGTAGCAACGTCCCAAGGAAAGTGATCCCAAAAGGAAAAGAGAGTCGACTCCCCCATTGCCCCTGGCCACAGATACCTTTGTGAACGTAGATGGTGTCCTCCAGTCTCAAAGGCAAGCAGATTGAAGGCCAAGCAGGCATAAGTAGATTCCTTTGTATGATGTTCTGTACTCAAGCGGGGAACATGCGGTGTAACGAGAATAGCGGAAAACTGTGTACCCGTGAAATGCGGTGTAACGAAAGAGGTGAGAAACGAGACGCTCGTATACTTGCGGCAAACAAACAGTGAGAAAACGTAACACTTAATATGCGGGGTAGCACGTGGAAAATGTAGAGCACTTCCGTGCGCGTACGAGCGAGGGTACAACAGAATAAGTACAGAACTAGCAGAGAACGAACTGAGAACAAACTGATTGGAGGTGAAGCTGAACAAATGAACGATCGGAAATTATCGTAATTACGAAAACGGCCGAATGTGACATATGTATTGCGGAAGGCATATATTGGGGGACAAAAAGGAGTTATGAGATTAAACAATAAGTTTACACAAACTAGTAATGATTTTATAGAATAAAAGGTGAGAGTAGATATATGACACTATGCGAAGTATAGTTGAATCTGATAGATGGATATATATCCATTTAGGTAGATTCTCAGTGGCTTATATACAGGTTCTTCCACCCTAGCCTGTTCAAGTCAGAGAGTACCAAAGAGAGTCTGTTTTCTTTCGGTCGGGCTTGTGTTCTCTCTCTCTCTTGCCGATACATGAATTTCAACAAATGAATTCCTACACAATCTGAACGATAAGAACTGGGACTCATTAGTTTAGTACTGCAAATCTGCCATACAAATTATAGCTATCTTTTTCCCTCTCTCTTTCTGTTTTTCTTTCTTTTTTACTTTCCTTCTTTGTATATAATTATTGTACTCGTGTTAATATTATCTTATTTTATTTCTTGTTAATACAGTTCCATTTATAAAGTATTTATATATATGTATATGTATATATACGAGAATCATTCAATATGTAACGAGATAAATAGCTGTAGCTCAGAAACGGTTTGTATAATTCATATTTGGTAAGCATAACTTCAAATGTATAGCAGTTAACAATGGCGAGTCCGTTCGAGCATTGCACCTCGAAAGAACAACGTTCAGTGATTAGATTTTTTTCAGTTGTAGAGTGTATCAAAAGTAATGAAATCCACGAAAGAATGTTGAAGGTGGTACGGGGAATAATTATTGTTTGAACCGTTTGAACGTTTACATAAATGAGTAATAAACGATATACAGAGTTTTCTTTTTATAATAAGTAAAACAATTTAATTGATGACAAAACACTCAGACGGGCCTGTAAGCAATAACTAGGTATGTCTGTTTGTATTATTATAGCTGCTATGAACAAAGACAAGCAACATTTTATTTCTAAAAGTGGGGTTGCATAAAACTATATTGCCATGCAAACACACAGCTATCTGATCAATCAGCGGGAAAACATAAAATTAACATATAAAATAAGTGCAGTTCTACCTGTTGGTAATATAAATATTTTGCGCCAAGAAAATATATTTGATCTAAGTTATGTGAGAAATATTTCCATTCGATATTCTCCAAGGAGATGTTCTGTTCTTTCTTTTGTTGAGCTTTAGCTTTTTGCAAAAAAAAAAGTTTGGATTGGCCAGTGTAACTTTGGTTGGGGAATCTAAATAAATTGTGATAAAATAGGAAATTCCTTTATTATTGTAATTTCAGCTACTTTTATGTATTTTTCCAAATAGATAATAAATTTATTCATATTTTTCCCTTATTCATTTATTTATTTAGTTTTACTTTGAAAAGTAATAATATAAATACTATAATGAAAAAAAGAGAAAGATTAATAACTTTATTACATAAAATGCTTCCCATTTTTACTTTCTCTTACTCCTAGTAAGAGGAAGTATTGTAATCGTGTCAAATTTTCGATATCGAGTTTTCACCGGAAATATCCGTTTTGAGGTCCCCTGAGTCCAAAAAAATGGATTTTAGCGAATGGTCTGTGTGTGTGTGTGTGTCTGTGTGTGTGTCTGTGTGTGTGTGTATGTATGTGAACAGCATAGCTCAAAAACGAAAAATCGTAGAAAGTTCAAACTTGATATTATGTTGTAGGTATCACCATGGGATCTGATGGTGCGTTATGTGTCAATATTCCTCAACCGGAAGTACCACTTTACTAGTTTTTTTTTACGTTTTTGCAATTTTCTCAAAAATGGCTCCGAAGATTTTCTTTAAACTTGCTATATCAACTACACATACAAAGAGCTACAACTTTTATTTGAAACATTTCTCCAGGAAAATCATTTAAGGGCACTTCTGGGGGAGGGGGGGGGTTAGGTTTTCATCTTAACTGCTGTTTCAGTATATTAGACAATTCTGTCATCTAAATAATGTTAATTAGAATTAAATATGTTGTTGAAATTCCGAGTTTGAAAAAAAAATAGATAACCGGAAGTGCGTTTTTACTGAAATATAATTTCCAGTTTTCTGGTATTTTCTCGAAATGGCTCCAACGATTTTCTTTAAACCAGCGTTGTTAACTATACATATAAAGAGCTACAACTTTTATTTGAAACTTTTCCCCTGATAAATTCATTTAAGGGGACTTTTGGGGGAGGGGGATTATGTTTTTCTTTAAAATGCTATCACAGTTGATTATACAATTCTGTCATCCAAATTGAAATAACTAGAAATTAATATATGACCCAAATTCCGAGTTTCAAGGAAATTAGTAAACCGGACAGTTTTACTGGACAGTGTTTTCACTTTTCGACGAATTTCATTAAATTTGATACACTAACTATAAAATTTGTCAATTATAATTTTGAGGACTGGAGTAAGAGAAAGTTGTGTGAGTGTTTCACACCAGATTTTTATTAGCAATGGTTGCTTGGCAGGATTCATTGTTTACTGGACCGCTTCTGAATTTGTTCGTTTTTTTTTTTTTTTTTTGTTAATCGACTTTAAGAAAACTTTGAACAGAATTCATTTAAATAGAAGGTAGATAGATAAGCCGGTGAAGATAAATAATTTATTCATTTGAGTTCCGGTTTTAGAATTCTCAATTCTCCAGGATTCATGTCTATAGTTTTTTTTTTTTTTTTTGGTAAATCTTATAAGATTTCAAGACATAAAGCGACATTTGAAAACCCTGCTGATGTTTTAGCTTTAGTCAACAATTAGCAGTTTAATACCTGAAGCTTTAAAACATCTAAAATATCCATAACTATCATATAAATATATTTTGATTTCTGCCCGGCCCGATGATCTCACAGCAAAAGATGAAATATAATTGTTGGGGTTGGTTCCGCAGAACTGGAAAGTATCAGAGATATTTTCCATGATAGCCTGCTTTCTTTGTTTTTTGTAGATATCAACCGGTTTCGGCCATTCACCCATCAGGATGTTTTTGTCAAAACAGTATGATAACATAGACTTACCTAGAGCAAATTTAGTTGGTACTAAGAAGGAGAGAATTGGGTTTGATAGGTAAATAAATATGCTGAACACTGTATAATGAGAAAAATAACACAAACTTTACACGTAATATAGAAACTGGTAGCAAGAGATTTAGAGGGAATGAAGAGAAAGGTAGTAGTTGGTTGCTGAAGCGTTGTAACTGTTGCATAAACTGTTCTAAAGACTGTCCCCTGTAAGGTTAGCGCTGATGTAAACAAACAGAGTCTCCCACTCCTGCCTCGTCTAAGTAAGCGAGTGAGAGTCTCAATTTTTGTGTATGTGTCTCTCTCTCTGCTTTAGATCTCTCTAAAACACCTATTACAATATACTAGTTTTAAAAAGTACTTTTACTGGGACAAACCTAAGTTAAGAGAGGGTTTGTTGATACCTAAGTGGGAAAACACGTGTTGTTTTTTTACGCTTTTTAAGGGCACATTGTTCCTTATAAAAATGGAAACATCCATAAGAAGGCTCTGGGCGCTAAATGACCATAGATGTTGACCTATTTCGTATATTTCTTGTTTAGTTTTACTTAGAATATTTCTATTCAATCTAAGAATTGTTAATCCATCATATATTTTTTAGTGTGAAATCCAACGAATATAATCAATTATTGTATTGCAAAACCAATTGTATCGATTAATAAACAAATTAACAACAGATTTCACAATTTATATTCAACAAGTTTTTGATCTTCGCTAACTAAGAAGCTGCTGGAACAAAACAAAAAAAAAAAAAAAAAACTGGTTTGAAACCAGTTCTTTCAACATAGTTAATTATTAACTGACTATTGAATTATGAAATTCCAATAAGTTTTACTCAATACATTCAACACATAAACATGTATTCTTTTAATGGTAAATTGTTTAAATCTTCAAAAGTAATTAATAATACTTTTACGTTAGTAAATAGCTTAAAATGTAATTAAATTATTTAAATGTGAGTAATTACTTAGAAATTTACTTCTAATTACAAGAATTTCTAGAATTCAATGGATAACGAACTAGTTTTATTAATATCAGGCTATAACATATTCCACATGACTGATTAAGGAAAAAAATTCCACCTCAATTGATTAAAATTGTAAAAAAAAGTTGATTAATATGACAAAAAAAAATGTCACCAATTAAATAAATGACTGAAGTTGTACTTTTAAAATATTAAAACATTAATTTCCAAACATGAAAGTAAAAAGTAAAAAAAATGTATTGGCACCTTTCAATATTATAAAATATTTTAACGTTTGGATGATATTGCAAAAATAATATTAATAATATTAAAGTAAAGTAGATATTCTTAAATTAATTTTTGTTTTTACTTTAATATTTTAATATAAATTAAAAATCAAGAAGTAATAATAATTTAACTTACCTTTAATCTAATGTTTTATTAAATTTTTCTGAAGGTAACATTCTCTTAGTGATTACGACATATTATGTTTCACCTCTTTTAATTAAATTATTTTTTTAAATAGTTTTAGCTGCTGGATAATTTACTCTTCTTCTTCAGTTGACACACTCGCTTGCGTTTTTGTGGGCGCTAAATCCTTGACCAAATACATAATTATTACAGACGTGTCGTAAGCGAGGCATCACATATCCAGTAATAGGTAAACTGCCAGTACTAGGAAAACAGACATTGATAGAATCCGTTTGAAGAGAAATAAAAGAAAATAAATAAAAAAATGGTAAAACTTGGAGGTAGGAGAGTTATATCTTGCCATCCCCTTCAGCCAATTAATCCAGGGAAAGAAAATTAAGCTCCGCCTACCACTACAGCCAATTACGGGGCGGGGGGACAGTTAGACCTCTAATGCTTTTTTTTTTTTTTTTTTTTTACAAACAACCACCCTGATTTTTGCCAGTGTTGTTTAGCAATCAAGCCTACCTGAATTACAATTATTCGGAAGAAGCCTATTGCAATATAGTCGGTTTACCCGAAGTTCTTATTACAGCCGTGATAGCCTAGCGATGGACAGTTGCTGCTTCAAATGCTTCAAAAATACTATCTAGCGATATAAGTCCTCAACATAAGCTAAATGTTGACTCATTCTATTGAATATCCCAAAGCTGATTCTTTTATATCGACTTTACTTAGACTGAAATTAATTGTGGGGAAAATTTACACACAAATCGGAAATATAAATAATAATCACAGATTGGAAGGAAATGTTTGATGTAAAGCTATTAATTCGGCTCTATTTTTATGAATCTAATAAGATCCGAAGAGAGGGATCCAAAGCTGAGAGAGAGAGAGAGAGAGAGACATAATTGAGGATCTCTCTCGCTACTTAGGCCAGACTAGAGTGGGAGACTCTGTTTAAATTCAAAGATGCGCAAGCCTTACAGAGGACAGTCTTTAGAACAGTTTATGCAGCAGTCACAACGCGTCAGCAACCAACTACTACCCTACTCTTCACTCACTCACTTTCGCTACAATTTCTATACTCGTGTAAGGTACTGACACTTTGTGTTACTTCCTCATTATACAGTGATCAGCATTATTGCCAGTTTACTTATCTCTTAAACCCAATACTCTCCGGGTCCACCATCTTTTAACGGTTCCACATCCAAACTATCCGTTTTCCGTCAAAAAACTTGCTGATCACTTTCAGTAAGATATATCATTCAGTTGACGAATATACAATCAAACTTCCCTTTTCCCAAAGCTGTAACACCAAATAACTATTAACTATTTGCTTGTAGAAGCCAAAATCCAAAAAAACTTTTGATTACATTTCTGTTTTCCAATTTAGTTCATCGCCGGGATCTCTTTGTAATAATCGTTTTAAATGGTCTTGGTCGAGATAGATTCATTTTTTGCATGAAAAAAAAATTTGTTAATTCAAATTAAATCATTATTAAGGATGTATTGACAGCAGTAAGCATAGCTTCCATCCAGAAAATATGTATACGATATGACCTTGTTCTAATAATAGTTCATTGCAGAATTTAATGCAAATTTATAGCTTTATACGATCAAGTGATTAATAGCAGAACTTTGTTAATCTTCCAGTTATAATCCTCTATTTTAATTTTGACCACTAACAGTGACCTTGTCACTGATATGTTGTAACTTGTCTTACTAATACGGGGAATGGAATTAACCCTCTTTTAAGTTAGTAACTAAATATTGTACTATGTTTATACAATTGAATTTTATATAAAATTAACAGTGACTTTACTGAATTTTCCAAGTTTACTTATTTTAATTATTGTGATATAGAATAGTGGTGTGAGAAATGAAATTGGGATTTTCCAAATTAAATAAACCTTGATTTTTCTTTATAACAGTTTAAGTACAATTTAAACTTAAATAAAATCTAAAGTTTCTTTTATTCTTAGTTGCGTGACTTTTTACAGAAATTAATATTTTCAATAAAATGTGTATATACAACCTTTATTAGCTATTAACAATGAAAAATAAAAAAGACTTGAAATTTTTCAGATTTTTCAAAGATAATGGAAGGCCTGCAGTCACGCGTTTGGTCTAGTGGCTAGTGCACTCGCCTTTTGTGCGAGAATTCAAGGATCATTCCCGTGTGAGCAAAGTCGGTGTTGACCCAGCATCGTGATGAAAAATGGAAAGGTACAGTTAGTAGCGCCCTAGGTAGCAAAGGCCAGAACTATACGGGCGTAGGAATTGCATGTCCCCCAATACAAACCACCATTTGGCAAGCCTTGGCCCTTCATGGAGTTGTTGCGCCATAGGGTATTAATGGAAGACCAAAATCACATTCCCATCTTTAGTTCACTGCATTTCTCTGGATACTGGATCACAATGTTGTTTCAGCTTAAGAGGACGATACTACCCTGAAGTAGTATTGTTTTCCCGAAGACCTAAGCGTTTTATATGACAATGGCCGTGGAACCCTGAAAAAATTTTTAGAATAACTTATTAATGATAGATTTTTTCCTGTAAATAACGAATATAACAGTATTGTAATCAATTTCTGTAAATATTTTTATAGATATCAAAGAGTTTGAATATAGTTTCAATAAAATCGAAACCGGTTGTAAACAAAAAGAAAATCTTGTGGTTTGATAAATACCATACATAATGGAGTTGTTTATATCAAAGCCGAAGCCACACAACATAGGTTTATTTAAAAAAAATAAAATTAATAAACTTTTTTATTACTTATAATCAAAGTTCCTCTATTGTAAAAATTATTTTATAACCGGTTAAACAACAATAAAATAACCAAAAAGAAGCATAAAATTGTATTTATATGTTCAAAGATGAGCGGCAACGGTCGGGGTAAGGCCCTCCAGCCAAGTAGCTACTTTAGAATTCTTGTAGAATTGTTAATGCTTAGCAATATGCTCAATGACTAGCAAATTATTATTATTATTATTGTAAGACTAAGTTATTTTTAATTTTCTTCGTATTATTCTATTAATTATAATTACTTCAATTGTATTATTATAACTTATATAAATATACATTTCATTAAATTTATTAATGCTCATTTAATCTTATTGTTGTAGTAGCCAGCAGAAATTATTTAATTTAATAATTAAATTTGTTTTTTTTTTTTTATTGTCTACAGGCGGTAGATTTTCATTTCATATTTTATTAAATGAAGTGTATTTACTTCTCTGGCTGTTGATATTCATTCCAAAAGCCCTTCTTACTCCATTTTCATTGCTTCTTCAACTGTTTTGAATAATTATGTAATCCAGGATTTCAACCAAACCCCTCTAAGTCTTATAATTCCGCAAATATAGCGAGATTCATTCCCTTCACTTATTTTAACATCTACATCATTTTTGTGGTTAAATATTAAGAACACCTTTCCCCAAAATGAATTCTCTTCCCTCCGTTTAATAATTAATAAATTTAACTAGCTAGGGAAATATTACCCAGTCCATCTCTTATTTGATTAGTAATTTTTTTTTACGATTTACACTTTTTACTTTCTCTTACAGCTGTATGTAAGAAATGACCGCGTTTCTATAAAATTTCTCAAAACTGAGTTTTCCCTTGAAATACAAGTTTCCAAATCCCCTGAGTACGAAAAACAGATTTTTGGCAAATATTATATATATATATATATATAACGGTCATTCAATAAGTAACGAGACAAATCGCTGTAGTTCAGAAACGGTTTGTTTAATCAATACAATACCTTGAGTGCGTCAATCCTTGTACTTAGTTTCTCTTAAGCTGTTCGCATGTATTTGGCAAGCATAACCTCAAATTTATTCCATTTAACAATGGCGAGTCCAGTCGAGCATTGTACCTCAGAAGAAAAACGCTCAATGATTGGATTTTTTTAGTTGCAGAAGGTATCAAATGTAGGGAAATCCACGAAAGAATGTTGAAAGTGGTACGGGAATATTTGTTTAAACCGTATATATGCATGTTTGTTTCATCTTATTGGCACTCTATTCTGGACTACAGTATAATCATTTAACTATTACCTAGCTTGGGTATATGTACCTATACATGTGCATATACCAATCTCTGTATTTACGTTTGGGAAATTCGTAGTTTCAAGAAATATTTGTCGAACAGTGGAAGTTAATCAGGAAAAAATTGTAGGCGTTTAACTCTGGTTTATTTTTCTATCATAGATATATGAAAAATACAATATTTATTGAATGAAAAATAGTAATAGTTTAGTGATTAGCGCTTATTAATATAATTTTTAGTTACAGTTTTAAACTATAACTTAAATATTATTTTTATCAAAAACCAACAAATCAGTATTATATGATCCCAAATTTAAATCAGATTCAGTGCAAGAATATTTCATTTCGATCCATTCTCTCGGAAAATGTGATGAGTTTATCATAAGTTACCTATCTACATTTACTTTCAGAACTATAAATCAACGCATCGTTACTACTATTTACTGACCCCCTAAGCTCTGTTAACAAGCTCCTCCCAAATTTCCTACTTACCGATCAAGACATAAGCTGAAGAATTATTCTATCACCAGTTTAACATTTCACTTCATTAGTTCATATCTTCGAACTACAACACTGTCTACTCTCTCTCTCTCTCTATCTATCTGTCGTAAGTTGCTAGTTTGTAATTATTTATCATACTCTATATTATGCTAAAGTCATTAGTATAAATTTAAAAAGCTAATATTTATTTATAGTGATGTTCAAAGTTAGTTTCATAGTTTTTTTTTTTTATACCTTTAGGTACACTTGTTACAAGTATACCAAATTTTAAAATTATGGAAAAATAAACGATAAAGGGATGGGAGTCACTCAGTAATGACACTCTAATTGTACTCAATTGCGAGGGTCATTCAATAAGTAACGAGACAATTTGCTATAGCCAGCAACTGTTTATTTAATAAATACAATAGTTTCAATGCGGCAAGTTAGCATCCTTGTACTAATTTATCATCAGCTGTTCGATAGTATTTGGTAAGCATAACCTCAAATGTATTCAGTTAACCCTTCGTTAGTCACGTGGGTGACATATGTCCCCCACTCATCTTCTGGTTGATATACTAATGTAAATAAAAATGGAGGGAAACTGAAACCCTTCCATACCTTTCCATTGCATACAGTTTTATAACCTGTGCAAGTGAAAATAGACGTAAAAATTTGCAGTAATTCAAGAATTAATTAGACATATTTCTTGGTTGACACTCGTCCCCCAGGTGAGTAGTGGCGTTAGTTATTTATGGACGTTAATATTCTTTTTTTTTTATTTTCATCACATATATGAAAGTATACAATAGTAAACTGCACGTTGCCTTAAATATTGAATATACGTAACACCAGAAGGTGGCCTATGGTACTTTTTTACAACCTTCTAAATATAACTGGAGTAAATGCACTGAGCATCTACAAACATCACACCCCAGATAAATAAATATCAAGAGTTCAGTTCCTCCAAAACTTGAGCTGGGAACTTACTGAGCTCCAGATTGAAAGACGTAGCGAAAATAAACGTCTTCCAACGGATATGATTCGCAGGATGAATGTGTTGCTAGGTCTTCAAGTTGGCACAACCAAAGCGGCGGAAAAAACCGGTTTACGCGGGCGATGCTATTTATGTGGCACAGCAAGAGATAAAACAACAAGAAAATGGTGCAATAAATGCGGGAATTGGATTTGTGGAGAACATCTAAAAGAGATTTGTGATAATTGTAACCAGCAAATATAAACATTTTATCACAATGTAATTTTGGTAAACTTTATTAAAATAAACGCTGAAATCAATTTTTTCTTAATAAAAAACATAAAGTAAAACAAGTAAAGTAATGCCTATTTTTTCAGGCTGGCTTAACGTCCAACTACCAAATTAGGTGTCGTGGACGGGGGCGGAAGCACCTACTTTACTATTAACATTTTGTAAACAAATATAAAATTTAGCAGTTATACGCTGGACTCGAACTGGGGTCCTCCCACTTACAAGTCCACGCTCATAACCACAACACCAACACCCGCCCCTAAAAAACATATAAACACAATAGAAATTAAAATAAATCCATAAGTTAGGCATTCAATTTTGTTTTATTAGTGACATTTGTCACCCATGTGAGTAAACTCTTAACTAAAGAAGGTGACTAACGTAGGGTTAACAATGGCGAGTCCGCTTGAGCATTGCATCTCTGAAGAACAACGCACAGTGATTAGATCTTTAGTTGCAGAGGGTATCAAATGTAGTAAAATCCACGAAAGAATGTTGAAAGTGTACGGGAATAATTGTTGGAACCGTTCGAACGTTTACAAATGGATAGAACAGTTTAAAACTGGCGTATAAGTGTCTGTGACGAGCAATGAAGTGGACGATCAGTTAAGGTTGCAACTTATTGAATGACCATCGTAAATAGGTAGATCACAAAAAGCTATTGACAAATTTAGTCATCAAGTAGAGTTACTAAGAAGGGTGTGGGCTTCACGGACAAAAGTTTTGATATGAAAGGATAAACCGTTATATGAAATTTATTGAATCAGAATAGGATTTTGTACGGAATCTATGAATTATTTAATTCTGTATTTATTTGTATGGTTGGAAACAGAGAAACGATAAACGCTGAAATTTTTTGCGAAGTAATTTTAAAATGGAGTGTTTGTTTACGATTATAATTAGATCGTTTGGTTGAACCCCACAGTTCTGCGCCGTAAGTCCAAATAGGTTTAAGTATGTGACTTTGTAGATTAGCAGTTTGTTGGCAAGTGTATAGTTATATCGTTTCTCAAGTAATCGCATCAGCATTTTGGAACGTTGAAGTAGTGCCAGTCATTAATTCTGGGTTGTACGTGGCTTCCAGTGGAAGCGTTGGTCAAAATATAAGTAAACTAAGTAGTGAACTTTTTTAACTGTAGATAAGGAGAGATTGTAAAAATAAACTGGAAAAGAAGTAATTCGTCGGAAAGTGAAAAATAACGGTTTTGCTTTTTTAAACACTGATTTTTTTTATTCCCAATTTTGTAAAACATTGTACAAGTGAATACAAATAAGTTGGGAAATAACGATTTAAGGGATCATTATGTGCAGCAAGAATAAGCTGTATCATCGGCAAATGTGTAGAGTATTTGGCATAGCTGGCATATCAGATGGATAAATGGAACAAAAAAATTAGATCCAAGTTTCTTGGGAACACTAGTAAATATGGAATGGATGATCTGTAGCTGACTCTGAAGAAGCGGTAAGTTAGTTCATCCTTTTTTTTTTTCATATTTTTCAACTTCCAACTTACTAAAAATCCCATTAAACTCTTCTCCATCACGATTTCACTCTCGACAAATCAGTGTAAACGCTAATCATTTAATATTGGCTGTACTAGAAACTACCAGCTGTTTGTAGGCAATGTTAGAGCAAACAAACGGATGTAAAAATATTTTAAAAAATTGTATTTTTACTGTCACTGATGTTTATAAAAGTTTTATATAAAGGATCAAACAAGCCCGTAAATGATGCAAAGTCGTATCGATTGATACAACTCCTGCCCGTTTTTGGGAAACTGCTGGAGAAACTGATTATAATGAGATTAAAAAGCTTTATCAGTTTCAGTCCCAACCAGTATGGTTTTGTATCGGGAAGATCGACGACAGATGCCATCATGAAAATCCTTGAATTGGTGCGTGGCAGTGGGCACAAGTACGTTCTCACAGTATTCCTGGACATAGCCGGGGCCTTCGATAATGTCTGGTGGCCGACTGTTTTGGAGTCACTAAGAAGACGAGATTGTCCACCATGTCTTCTAAAACTAATACAAAGCTACCTTACCCAGAGGGTAGCGATGTTAGTGACTCAAGCCGGCGAGGTCTCACACCAATAACTAAAGGTTGTCCGCAGGGCTCGGTGGTGGGTCCGTTCCTGTGGAACCTAGTGATGGAAGAGCTGTTAAAACAGACTGATAAATTGGATTACTGTGACTCGGTTGCATACGCTGATGACCTAGCAATAGTTGTCCATGGAGATTCTCGGAGGGAGATAGAGGAGCGTGCTTGCACAGCTGTGTCTCTAATAAAAAGATGGTGTCAAGGGGAAAAGCTGCAGATTTCGTTTGAGAAGTCGAAAGTGATGCTCATGAAAGGCAAGCTTCATCCCAGTCGTAACAAAGAATAGCCCACGTAAACCAGTTCGAGTATCTGGGCGTGCTCCTGGATTGGAAGCTTTCTTTTAAGCCCCATATTCAGCGGGTCGCCTCTAGATGCCTAAACTTATACCAGGGGATCAAAAGAGTAGCCCGTGGAGAGTGGGGACTGAAGACTGGTGTGGCTCTGACCATCTACAGGGCTGAAAAGCTGGACATGCGGTCGTACAGCGGCATTCTATTAAGAATGCAGAGAGCTATTTTATGCTCGGTGACTAGGGCCTATGCGACGGCGTCCACGGCCTCCTTACCGGTGGTTGCTGGAGTGTTGCCGCTCGATCTCCAAGCAGAGATGAGTGCCCTAGGGCCACACACCAAAAAAGGGACATGATCGTCCTGGATGGTCGGGAGTTGTCTAGTCAGATGCCTCCTGCTCTCGCAAAGAAAACGATCCGAGAGTATGAGATAGGGAAGTGGCAAAGACGCTGGGACGAGGCAGAGACAGGAAGAACTACTTATGAGTTCTTTCCAAATCTGCATCACAGACTGTCGATGCGATGGCTGCGGCTATCCCAGACCGTTACACAATATTTCACGGGGCACGGGGAGTTCAATTCTAAGCTCTTCGACTTGGGATTGAAAGATTCCCCAAATTGTGAATGCGGTCAGCGGGACACGGTGCATCACGTTCTCTTCCGGTGTCCTCTCCTCGACGAGGCTAGAATCCATATGGAATTCAAGCTGATAAGTAGGGGGGGGAACTGGCCGGGAGAATGTAAAGAGCTGGTAACGAATGCAAGGAACTTCGAAGACTTTGTCGAGTTCGCTCAAGAAGTCGCAGTGATAAGAAGGACTAGACGTATAAGTAGAGGTCCGCCTCCCCGTGGCAGGGACGGGAACTTATCTACCTAGTAGATAAGGCTAAGTGACCATAGGCACCGGTTTTGGCGCTATGCGCTTGGTACGGTGGCTAAGAGTGTGCGTAATAATAATAATAATAATGTCACTGATGTTGGGAAGGTAAAAAATTCAAATTAGCTCAATAATTCGCACTGGGCAATTTTATTTTATGAAAAATTTTAAACAATATCGTTTTTTAATTTTTCAGGAATTAATACGATATATTTATTTAAAAGAATTATTTATTTCATGCATAACCATTCATAGTGAAATGAATAATTTTTTGTTTTGTTTTACAGCCTTGTGATTTCTGACCATAAGTCACGTTTTACGCTTGATACTCAGTTTAAATGTTAAAATGTCTAAATCATTCGTGATGACAGAAGTCATTTTTTTTGTTTTAGAACGTTAATCTTTGAAATTTATTTGACTGTAAAATTTGTTTTATTTAGTTAAAAAAAAAAACACCTTCCATTTCAAAAATAATTTTAATATAAATATTCAGAATGAATCAATTTATATTAATGTAAAAAAAACCGCTTGAATGCAAATAAATTCATAACGTAATTATAGATAAAAAATTCAGTTTTTATAGAACATAAATACCAAAGTAGTAATAAATTGACTATGTGCGTAGGTGAGTGTATGGACTGGTAAATTCAAAAACTAGAAACCACGGGGATGCCTAAACTTAGTACTCTTTGATCAGGGAATCATCAGTGTATTGACCATGGTCAGAATCCATTAATCGAATGTGATAATCGTCGCCAGAAAATTACTAGCCTTAGACACAATGCTCCCTCGATAGTTGAATTTCTCTAAACCAAGTATTTGTCAGAAAATTATGATTTCCTTTAATGATTAAATTATTATTAATTTAATATAAACCAATTCAATAGGAAGCATTACATTATCTTATGAAACTTCTATAGGAAATGACTAAAATAGTTGCTACGAATAGCTGAGTGATCAGAGCAAAGCTGAGGTGTATTTATGATACATAGATTCACGGCCACGGCGTTAAATTTTATTTGAGTATTAATGGAATAATGTAAAGTATATTTGCTATCCGCTTCCAGCCACGACACCTGATCGGAAAATGGGTGTAAAGCTCGCCTAAGAAAATAGGTATTTTTTTTTTTTACTTTATATACTATTTAATGGCTAAAATTCCAAAAATTAAAATAAAATAAACGGAAAAATAAGAAAAAACACAATCTGGTGTGAAACACTCATTATATATTTACTTACTGCAACATTACATAATTAATATTGATGACTAATACTCTTCAAACTTATAATTTTTACTAGATGTTTAGTTTTTCTTCAGTTATTGGCTGGGAAAAGCTTAAACTTTATAAAACGATTTTTTCGAAAATAGCACCCCCACCCCCCAACACCCTCCAATAAATTTTTTTGGAAAAAATTTCAAACAAACATAATATGTCTCTTATGTGCAGTTAGTGTAGTGGAATCAATTGTCGTGATTCCTGAGGTATGAAGTTAGATGTCTTGAAGAGGGATTTATTAGGCGGAAGTTAGTTTAGAGAGTTATTGCTTGAATTACTAAACTGAATTTATAAAAATAGAATATATTTTAACAATAATTTGAATGAGCCTAATGGTAACTACAATTAATATGATTTTGATAAAAGTAATAAATAATTTTAAGAGTTAAATAACAAATAATTTTAAATGATTATAATAAATAAACTAATATGCACAACTATGAAAAATAATTATAAGTTAAAACTTTGTATAGGGACGCGCTCGGAACTCAAGTTTAACTGCTGCTGTAAAATGATACTGATATAATAATATGGTTTCTGGTATGATGATGATATAAAATGATCCCCTCTTCCAGTGGGGCCAAGTTTATATTAGTCTTATTCACACACTGTCAAGTGTGTAAGTAAGTTCTCACACTAAGACATTTCTAGTAGCGTGCGACCTTGGTTAGGTTGGCGACCAGTGATTCAGGTCAGTGGCCAGATTTGGTCGCCCATCGGCGACTTTTAAAGACCAGGTGGCTTTATCGGTGCTTGTCTTTGATACCTTTGCATTGAAAAGGCAGCAGCCTGCTGTGGGGCCACTGGTTATAAATTATTCTTTCCTTTTGTTATATTTTGTGAAGGCTTTGACATTGCTATGTCATTACATTAATATACAAAATTTAATGAAAACCCATATATATTTTTATGGAGAAAAATCACAGAAAAACTGAAAAAAAAAAAAAACGTTCAGTAAATTCATTTATTCAGTCAACCATTCATATATTTCATCAAATTCGTAATTTTGGCAATATATTTAATTTTCATTAATACTCTATAAAAGAATCACGTATAAAATTAATAAAGCACTTTAACGAAAGCATAAACTCACACATTCACATTAAAAAAAAAAAAAAAATCTGGTGTGAAACACTCGCACAACTTTCTCTTACTCCTGTTCTCAAAATTATAATTGACAAATTTTATAGTTTGTGGGACCAAATTTAATGAAATTTCGTCGAAAACTGAAAAAAAAAAAACTGTTCAGTAAAAGCGCAGTTCCGGTTTACTGATTTTCTTGGAACTCGGAATTTTGGCCATCTATTTATTTCTAATTAATTTTGTTTGGATGATACAATTGTATAATCAACTATGATAGTACTTTAGAGAAAAAACATATCCCCACCCCTCCACTAAAAGTGCCCTTAAATGGATTTACCCAGAGAAATGTTTTAAATAAATGATATAGATCTTTGCATGTTTAGTTTATATAAGATGTTTCAAGAAAATCATCGGAGCAATTTTTGAAAAAAATTGAAAAAAGTCATTTAGTAAACTGGTAAAGTAAACGCCACTTCCGATTATCCGATTTTTTTCAAACTCGGAATTTCAACAACATATTTAATTCTAGTTAACATTATTTAGATGACAGAATTGTCTAATAAACTGAAATTGCACTTTAGATGAAAACCTAATCCCATCCTTCTCCCTTAAATGAATTTTTCCGGAGAAACGTTTCCAATAAAAGTTGTAGTTTTATAGTACGTATAGTTGATGTAACAAGTTTGAAGAAAATCGTTAGAGCCATTTTTGTCAAGATCGAAAAAAAGTAAAAAAAACAACCAGTAAAGTGGTACTTCCGGTTGAGGAATTTTGACAGATGGCCCATGGTGATAATTAAACGGAATATCAAATTTGAACTTTCTATGATTTTTCGTTTTTGAGCTCTGGTGTTCACATACACACACACACACACAAAACAGACCATTTTCTAAAAACCACTATTTTGGACTCAATGGACCTCAAAACGGATATTTCCGGTGAAAACTCAATATCGAAAATTTGACACGATTACAATACTTCCTCTTACTAGGAGTAAGAGAAAGTAAAAAAACCCTTAAATAAGTTGTCCCGGAAATATATTTTAAATAAGGTTTGAAACTATAGTTTGTATTACAAATTTAAAGAAAATGCGGAAAATTCGATACAGTAAATAGCTGCTAATCGGGCGACCGATTTTTTTTTTTTTTTTTGAATGAAACCTATTTTGTCGTATCCCCTATTAATAACTATACAAAATATCAAGTTTCAACGTTCTCGCGATTTTCCATTTTTGAGGTATGCTGAGCCATACACAACACCAATTCCTAAAAACCACATTTTAGAATTCAAGTTATCTCTAAAAAATATATATTTTTTTGTGTGAATACTTAATTTCAAAAATTTGACAAAATTGCAATACATAAGAAAATAATAAACAATAAGATCGGAATAATACTGTAATAAAATTAATGAGATAAAATAATAATAATAATAATAATAATAATAATTACCATATTTTAATATTAAAATATTTAAGAATATTATGAATTTCTTTAACTGAATGAATGACAGCTTTATTATTTTATACAATATATTACCAAAGCATACAAATTCACAACATAATAAATTCACAATGAAAAATAAACAAATAGAACAGATAAATTAAAAATAAAATAACACCCTTTCTATAAATTAATAATACATTCTGAACAAAGAAAAAAAAAATCAAAATATACTTCAAATGTTCACTGTTTTGTATAAAGCCATATGGCATGGCCATTGCCGTCTGGCAGGAGTTCTGTCTATGTCTAGTTCAATTATTTTAGTTCATATATTCAAAAATAATTAAATTCTTGGATTAACTCCCACCTATACGTACCCGCAAATTTAACAAAATTGTTTATTCCAGGCCAGTTTTCCCCAATGAGAATGTTTACAAGGTGCTCCCGCTGAAGCTTAGGTGCCCCTAAATACCACAATCCTAAATTCATCAAGGACCTGGACATCTAGCAAGGAAATGTTCCACACTCTCTAGCTCTCTCCTATTACACAAATCAACACTCATAGTATCTATCTTTCCTCCAAGGAATATAATAATTCATACTTAAAAGTTCCGCCCTTGCCTTAATTATATAACAACCAGATTAATATTATTATTGTTGTTGTTCATATATCCATTTTTATCGTAATCTATAATTGGGCATAAAGTAGATGGTGAACCGATATTCTTGCCCTATTTATCCACATGTCTCTAGTTCCAGGCTTCCACCACCAACCTGTATCCCCTTATAATGGAGTTGATGAGGAGAGAAATTGGGATTGAATAATTAGACGAGATCTGAAGACACTGTTATAATATAGCTATAAGCTTAAACAAACTGCACTGGGCTGTAATGATTTTTATAGAATAAGAGGTGGGAGTAGAGATATGACACGATGATATGACACGATGTGGTTGAATCTGATAGATTGATGTCTGTCTAGATCTCTCACTGGCTTATATACAAGTTTTCCCCACTCTAGCCTGCTTAAGTGAGACAGTACCAGAGAGAATCTGTTTTCTCTCGGTAGGGCTTCTGTTCTCTCTCTCTTGCCGTTACACCTTTCTATCCATCGTGAGCTGTTAAACTTTAAATTCTGGATCCTACGGCTTTATCCATTGCTCCCATAACCTGATCCAATTCTTATACCACCCTATTTGCCTTCTTAGTATTTCTTTCTGGAGAAACTTATTAAGCCTCTCTTCATTTTTATTAAAAACTGAGTGAATATATTCAAAGTGCAGTTTCAACGTGTACACATATATTTGATCAGCACCGGTTTCTAAGTAAATAACATAACTGGGAGTGCTCTCAGGCAAGGCTAATACTTTTTTAAAGAAGTACCACAGTAACCTCTCCACCTCTTTATACTCTTTATGACCCTCCATAACAGAGAACTTAACTCGCTGTAGCCTCATATACCTGCACTTTCAGTTGCAAAGGGATTTTTTTTTATTTCTCATAATTTGTTACCAAGTTACACCTAGTGCATGTTTAGCCTCTTCTTTAGATGAGCAGCGAAGTGTCCAGATAAACTTTCATAAACTGAATTTATTTGAAAAATTACTCCGTTTAAAAAATCATTACTTTTTTATGAACGAAAAATATGTTTTTTAATGATAAGCAGTATTTTGTTGTTTAATTAGATTCTATTTTCAGATATTTCAATAAAATCGATTCATATTTCAATTGATATTTTTTTTTTAATTATTTCAATTGATCGATTTATCCTATTAATTATTTTATATAAAAGTATTTGTTGACGGTTGATGAATTATGCTATGAAGAAATTTAGTGGGTGAGGATCGATCAAGAAAGAAACATTTAATTATGCCAACGTTTCGACAGAGTTTCCTGTCTTTATCAAGGTCCTTAATTTATAAAAAAAAAACAATACAATGAGGAACTACAATGCATTAATAATATTGTAAAATGCAGAATAATAATAACAAAAACAAAAAAAAAAAAGAATTTTTATTTTATTTTTAAATACTATTAAACTTACATATTGAAAGTCGTGAAGATGTGGAGAAGGAATTTTTAAACATACACACTGATTTTGTTTCATCACAGAAACACAAAAATGTAAATTAGAAGTTACTAGTTACTTGACTCAAATACTTGTTACAAGATTTTCTGTAGATGATTTGTATCAAATAAGTAGTAACTGTTAATTTTTTACTTTCTCTTACTCCTAGTAACAGGAAGTATTGTAATCGTGTCAAATTTTCGATATCGAGTTTTCACCGGAAATATCCGTTTTGAGGTCCCCTGAGTCCAAAAAAGTGGTTTTTAGCAAATGGTCTGTGTGTACGTGTGGTGTGTGTGTGTCCGTGTGTGTGTGTGTGTGTATGTATGTATGTGAACAGCATAGCTCAAAAACGAAAAACCGTAGAAAGTTAAAACTTGATATTCCATTTAGGCATCACCGTGGGATCTGACACTACGTTATCTGTCAAAATTCCTCAACCGGAAGTACCACTTTACTAGTTAGATTTTTTACTTTTTTGCGATTTTCTCAAAAATGGCTCCGACGATTTTCTTTAAACTCGAAACATCAACCACACATACAAAGAGCTACAACTTTTATTTGAAACATTTCTCCAGGAAAATGCTCTGAAGGGCACTTTTGGGGGAGGGGTGGGGTTAGGTTTTCATCTAAAGTGCTATTTCAGTTTATTTCACAATTCTGTCATCTAAATAATGTTAATTAGAATTAAATATGTTGTTGAAATTCCGAGTTTGAAAAAAATCGGATAACCGGAAGTGCGTTTACTTTACCACTTTACTAAATGATTTATTCACTTTTCAAAATTTTCTCAAAAATGGCTCCGACGATTTTTATGAAACTTCGTATATAAACTAAACATGCAAAGATCTACAACTTTTATCTAAAACATTTCTCTGGGAAAATTCTTTTAAGGGCACTTTTAGGGGAGGGGTAGGGTTAGATTTTCATCTAAAGTGCTATCCTAGTTGATTATACAATTCTATCATCCAAACATAATTAGTTAGAAATAAATGGATGGCTGAAATTCCAAGTTTCAAGAAAATTAGTAAACCGGAAGTGCGCTTTTACTGAACAGTTTTTTCAGTTTTCGACGAATTTCATTAAATTTGGTACACAAACTATAAAATTTGTCAATTATCATTTTGAGAACTGGAGTAAGAGAAAGTTGTGTGAGTGTTTCACACCAGATTTTTGTTTTATGTTTCTGTGATGTAACTAATGAGTGTGTGTGTGCTAAAAAATTCTTTCTCCACATCTTCACGACTATTTATACATTAAAACCTTCTTAAAGACAGGAAAGTCTGTCGAAACGTTGGTATAATTGAATGTTTCTTCCTTGACCGATCCTCACCAAATTTCTTCATAACATTAATTGCTTATTTAGCTTTCAGACCAGTTTTGATATGTTTTTATAAATAAGTTTTAAAAAAAACGATCATATATTAATTTATATATTGCAAATAAGTCTTTATAATAAAAATTTTGATTTTATGTGCAAGTTACCATTGAGATAATGCCGTTAAAAGCTGAATTCGAAGGGCTGAGGAAGCGGAATCCTAAATGAGATTTTTTAAAACCAATTTTTGGAATATATTGAATTTACGACCTTGAAAAATATTCGGGATTAAAAAAAACCTGTAACATTTCCACCGAATCCTACGCGTCTACTTTCTGCAAACCCCAGACAATTTGTTAAATTGACACTAAGATAATTGCCATTAGTTGTTGTTGGTGGAATGGTTCAATCAAAATGCAGATTGTGTTTCCTATACATTTTAGATGAAGGTATAATCTTCTACACTAACTCTAAGGCTCTAATCCGCCCGATGTTAACTGTAGATTATGGAATTCCATCTTAATAGCTTTCAGAATTCACCTGACTCGAGAGTTCGCTTAGCTGTTACCATCTAAACTTGGTGTTACTTTCATTTTTAAAATGTTAGCAGTGCAAACTGTACAAACAGAGACTTTACACTTTTATTAGAAACATTGCTTTAGTTGGCCAGCATCTAGCCAAATCTCAAAAATCAACTCTCTTCTATACTTTCTATGTACTTTATTATTTTTAATTTAAGGCGCGTTAACATCTATAGTCACTAGCGCTCGGAGCCTTGCCAGTACACTGCCAGACTCCAGACAGGGTCCTCTGTTTTAAACAACGCTGTCCATCATCGAACAATGAGCTGTAGAGACTCTTAAGAAGAAAAAATCCAAGGCACTGGACTCGAATCCGGGGACTCCGCGTGGGAGTCCAACACGCTAACCACTGAGCTAATCCCTTCCCTACTTCCTATATACTATTTGTCTTCGTAATATTGTTTACATAATATAATGTTCTCTTCATAATTTCGTAAACATAATATTTAAGCATAGTGTCATTATTGTATGTAACATTTCAACATTACCAACAACATCATTAAAGGTAATTATATTTTAAGTAAATATTGCGAGTTTAAACATAATTTGTCAGTTTTAATTATGTAAATTATAGTAAGACACAATCGTGTGAGATTTACATCATATTTTTAGAAATTTGAAAAGTCACAGCTTATGTGGGGATATTGTTCGTTAACAATTTCTTTTTTTAATTTACAAAGTATAATACTTTTTTTTAATAACTTTTATTATTTTATGTACAACTGCGAATTTTCATACAACAAGCAAAATCAATTTAAAATAAATAAAAGCAAAACAAAACTGGAAAAAGAAAAAAGAATAATACTATTAACATCACGTGACAGAATTGAATGAGGGCCATCCAACAATGAGCATCATAAGTCGGTTAGTATAGAGACCAATGAAGTGAATTCGAAGGATGCCCTTTTTTTTATCAAGCGTTCATGTGATTGCGAGGCTATGGCGCTTCAATTTTCGGGAAATATCAGCAGAAAGTGTTACCTGTGACAATTTGCGGATCAGTGGTTTGTAGTGATGGGAAAGTTTGGAATGAAATTTAATGTATCAGGACTTGGCGAAATCTAGGGTAAATAGGAGTTTTAGGTGCACTATGCCTTTTTAGTGTGGTTGCCGACGTAAAAAGCAGTAGCGACTATTGCGCGGATATTTTGTGATTGGAAGGATTGGATACGGTGAAGATTTGGTCCTTACGTCCAAATAGGAGCGAACCAGATAGTTCAAAAGAATTTATAATGGAGTTGTTGAGGAGAGAAATTAGGTTTGATTAAATGAACGAGATATGAAGACACTAATATAATGTAGCTAAGTTCACACTAACTGCACTGGACTTTATAATGAAAATATAGAATGAATGGTGTGAGTAAAGATATGACACGATGCGATGTATAGTTGTATGGTTGTAGCTGATAGATCTCATCTAGATAGATTCCCACTGGCTTATATACACAGGTTCTCCCATCTAGGCTGCCTAAGTCAGAGAGTAGTCTCTGTTAACCAGAGAGAGGGCCTCTCTTCTCTCTGCTGTGGTTGCATTTTCTTTGCTGTGGATAGGAACTATTACAAATTAGTAGTCTTTTGATCATTCGTTATCGGAAGTTAAGTTCTAGTCGCTTAAGTGGAGTATGTGGGTTCTAGGTAAGGCGTTTATCAAGGTATAGACCAAGATATCGCACTTTGTCTGCCGAAGGTTCACGTATAAGTATTTTGCTATTCAGAGTGAATGGTGTGTATCTGGATTTGCTCTCGTTGAATCTTATCCTCCATTTGCGGAACTAGGGTTTGAGTATTTGAAGATGTGATTGAAGGGATCGGGTCGCAATTACATGGTCCACATTTTGGGAGCGTGTAATAGTTACATAAAACATCACATTACTAACGCTATTCATCTTTGTTTAAACTATAGGATAAATCTATGGATTTTCTTTCGAATGCATGGTATATTTCAACACTCAATTTTGTGTGTGTATTATAAGAAAAAATATAAACCAAGATATAAATTTAATGCAGTCTGAAAATGGTAGAAACCTTTTCCATCAGGAAATGTAGAAAAGTGATTGGCAAATTGATTTAGAGTTTCACCAAGATGGTGTTGCGATGGCAAAACCCATACTTTTCAACTTGCAGTAGAGATGTAGCAAGTAGCTTCTACTGTTGCTTTTCCTCTGCTTCCATTCATCTGATGTTTTCTATCATTTCCTCTCACTTTATAACCTTTCTTTTGCTACAGCTTTTCCTACTGCTAAAGTAAATAATCCTAGCAGCAAAACAATGACAAATATAAAACTTATTCTTGTTCACTCTTAAAGAAACTCATTTTCCCACTGTAATTCCTCCTAACGAGGATTAAAAAAAAATCTGGTGTGAAACACTCACATAACTTTCACTTACTCCAGTTCTCAAAATTATAATTGACAAATTTTATAGTTTGTGTACCAAATTTAATGAAATTCGTCCAAAAACTGGAAAAACTGTTCAGTAAAAGTGCACTTCCGGTTTACTAATTTTCTTGAAACTCGAAATTTTGGCCATCTATTTATTTCTGATTAATTCTGTTTGGCTGATAGAATTGTATAATGAACTATTATAGCACTTTAGAGAAAAACATAACCACACCACTCCCTTAAAAGTACCCTTAAATGAATTTTCCACAGAGAAATGTTTTAAATAAAAGTTGTAGATCATTGTATGTGTAGTTTATATGGGAAGTTTCAAGAAAATCGTCGGAGCCATTTTTGAGAAAAACGCGAAAAAGTGAAAATAATCATTTAGTAAACGCACTTCTGGTCATCCGATTTTTTTCAAACACGGAATTTCAACAACATATTTAATTCTAATTAACATTATTTAGATAATAGAATTGTCTAATAAAGTGAAATAGCACTTTAAAGGAAGCCGTAACCCCACCCCTCCACAAAAAGTACCCTTCAATGAATTTTTTCGGAGAAATGTTTCCAAATAAAAGTTGTAACTCTTTGTATGTGTAGTTGAAGTTTCAAGTTTCAAGAAAATCGTTGGAGCCATTTTTTAAAAAATCGTAAAAATGTAAAAAAAAAAAAAAACTAGTAAAGTGTACTTCCGGTTGAGGAATTTTGACAGATAACCTACTGTCAGATCCCATGGTGATAACTAAACGGAATATCAAGTTTCAACTTTCTACGGTTTTTCATTTTAGAGCAATGCTATTCACACATACGCATACACTCACAGATAATTTACTAAAAATCACTTTTTTTAACTCAGGGGACCTCAAAAAGGATATTTCCGGTGAAAACTCCATAATTTCGAAAATTTGACGCAATTACAATACTTCCTCTTATTAGGAGTAAGAGAAAGTAAAAATAGATTAATAACATAATATACGTATTAATAGAAATGTTAAAGAGTTTTAACATCAGATGTTTATGGAACTAAATCCATAACTTTATAGTATAATACAAAATGGTCCAAAAAAAAACCATACTTAAAATTTAAGTCTTTGACTACCTGGTGGTATGTTTTCACACTTATTTTTATAAAAAGAATCGTAGGAAAATTTTTTTGAATTTTTTAACATTTCTTTGAAATGTAAATTCTATTTTCCTTTTTGTAGTGCATAATTTCTCTAAACCATATACTTTTATTCTCACTTTTTTATTTATTTTCTTGTCACAAAGTTTTCACTTGTTTTTAGAAAAACATAATATTGTTGTAAACAATAGCTTATTTTAGTTTTTTCGTGTTTTCAGTACGACCAAATATACCTAACTTAATTTCCATTTATATGAAAGAAAGTTTCTTTTCTTGGATAAACTAACTTCTTTAAAAGAACATGTTTCATACTTAATAACATAACATTGCTTTATTTCTGGTGACTGTATAATATAGTCTGTATATTTGTTTGTAAATAGCAATTTTTTTGTGTGTGTGTGGAATACATTCTTACGAAGTGTTTCAGTGATAGAACTTATTATATTTTATTCCGGCTCAAAGTTCAAACAAACTGGAATATAACTGGACGTTACAAAACAACATAATATATGTTCACTACCATCATGATAGCCTTGAGTAGTTAGGGGGCGTGAACCGCCACGCTATACAGATACACGATACTGGATTGGATTCGATTCTCAATCTCTAGGCCTTGGAATTTTATTTCATGTGTTAACATGAATAATTTATAATAACGATTATTTACTTTCCGCCATTCTCCTCGACACTGACAGTAGTTGGGAATATAAGGATTGTCTTAAAAATAAAAAAAAAAGATCTATTTTTGATGGAGCTTTTTGTGTATTCCATATAAAATAAGATTTTGAGAAAAATATTTTTTTCAACGGCCTAATAGTGCTGCGTAATCCTTTTACTAAATTTAGTGAAGAAACTTACACTTAAAACTACTTTATCTCACTAGTGTGTGAAAGTAACATTATTCAACTCTAACTAGCCCGAAATCTAGCGGCAATACATGGAAAACCACATCAATAAATGCAATAAATGCCGAAACAGCAAATTTGAGGTTATACTAACGGAGCCAGTTATAGGGAGAGGAAATATTAATTGACTTGAATTTAAATACATCCTCAATATTTGAATCTTTTCACATTTTCTTTTTTTTTTTTAACATTCATATAAATTAAGCACGAATTTAATACGATTACCAAAAAAAAAACAAAATCTAATTTTTAACTCGTGGGCAAAGTATTACGTATTTACAACGCTCATCAAGTTTTGTTTAACTTTGAACTCGAGTGTTTAAAAAATACTACTTCTCTCATCACTATTTTCTAGTAACTTCAAGTAATTTGATAATTATTCAACTGAAATTCACACAACTACTGATATTTTTAATATCTAGTGGTTGGCCAAGTATTACTCGCTTAAACATTGCAGGTGGCCCACCTGATAATATTCGCTCTGAGTTTAAAGTCATTTTTTTTAACTGAATTTTAATTTTAGTATAAGTGCCGAATCGAAATGCGCTCTTTTTATTTTCTCTTACTCCTAGTAAGAGGAAATATTGTAATCGTGTCAAATTTTCGATATCGAGTTTTCACCGGAGACATACGTTTTGAGGTCCCTTGAGTCAAAAAATGTGGTTTTTAGCAAATGGTGTGTGTGTGTATATGTGAACAGCATAGCTCAAAAACGAAAAACCGTAGAAAGTTGAAACTTGATATTCCGTTTAGGTATCACCATGGGATCTGACAATACGTTATCTGTCAAAATTCCTCAACCGGAAGTACCACTTTACTAGTTAGTTTTTTCGATTTTCTCAAAAATAGCTCCGACGATTTTCTACAAGTATGCTATATCAACTACATATATAAAGCGCTACAACTTTTATTCGTAATATTTCTCTGGGAAAATTCATTTAAGGGCAGTTACGGGAGAGGGGTGGAGTTAGGTTTTCCTCTAAAGTGCTATTTCAGTTTATTAGACAATTCTATCATGTTAATTAGAATTGTATATGTTGTTGAAATTCCGAGTTTGAAAAAATCGGATAACCGGAAGTGTGTTTACGTTAACATATTACTAAATGATTATTTTCACTTTTTCGCGATTTTCACAAAAATGGTTCCGACGATTTTCTTGGAACATCCTATATAAACTAATCATACAAAGATCTACAACTTTTATTTAAAATATTTCTTTGGGAAAATTCATTTAAGGGCACTTTTAGGGGGTTATGTTTTTCTCTAAAGTGCTATCATAATTGATTATGTTGTAAATTGGATTTTGAGATTCGGTCATACAAAAGAACTCTTTTTAAATTAAATAGTTGATTATACAATTCTATCATCCAAACAGAATTAATTAGAAATAAATAGCAAAATTCCGAGTTTCAAGTAAATTAGTAAACCGGAAGTGCGCTTTTACTGAACAGTTTTTTCAGTTTTCGAATTTTATTAAATTTGGTACACAAACTATAAAATTTGTCCATTTATAATTTTGAGAACTGGAGTAAGAGAAAGTTATGTGAGTGTTTCAGACCAGATTTTTTTTTTTACTATTCCAAGCATCACTGAAAATATTCTTGCAAATAGCATGCTCAGAGCCTAGGGAAATAGTTTGAACTGAAGATCCTATGAATGAGGTTTTCAGCTACCAGCTATCAGCAATGATTTTGCTTACATCTAGTTATGCATTAAAATTAATTATTTATTTGCCGGGGAAGTGACCCACGACAAATGCAATGCCGTTTGTTTAATTTGTAAAATTTGATCTGCCACTGCTCTAGATATTAAAAATTATTTTTTAAATTTATTATTTATTTATTGAGTGGCCATTTTTCAATAAACAGAAATTGTCAAAATATACTAATAATAAATTAGAAGTTATTAGCTGCGTGAATTTGCATAACATAAATACATATAAAGACAATATAAACACACACATACACACACACATATATAAATATATATAAAAGAGAGTGAGTGAAAGAGAATTAATTTTATAAATCGATACAAAATTCTATAATTATTAATTTATTTAGTTCTAGTTAGCTATTTTTAGCAATTATTTGTATATAAATAAAAACCTAAATAACCAAAAAAATTGTATTAAGTTATTAAGATCTGTTACAGTACGATTGTTATATTGTACCACAGAGATAATTTCGTAGCACTATAGGTTGCTTGTACGTGACTTAGGCATTAAAACGCATGAGGTAAGCCAGATGTGTAAGATATAGCCAGAAAAGCTTTTGGACATGCATGGTAACTCATAAATAAGTTGCAGCCAGAAATGTGTTCTCAAATAATAATTCTTGAGATGTGATTTACGTTCTTATAACAAACAAAATTTATTGTACACGTTTTAGATATATTTAGAAAAATTTGGTGACAAAATTTTGATACATGTTACAAGTGGCCTCGTTTTAATAATAATAAAAAATATAAACACTAAATTATAATAAAATAATACTAAATTATAAAATAATAATAATAGAACAAAGTGGAGGGATTAGCTCAGTGGGAGCGCGCTGGACTCGCATGCGGATGTTCCGGGTTCGAGACCAGCAGTGCTGCATTTAAATTATCTCTTCCAGGGAGCCTTTAAAGCTCACTGTTCTGGAGATGTTCAGTGTTGTCTGTAACGAGAGAAAACTGGTGCGGAGGCTTGCAGTGCACTGAGAATGCACCGGGCGCCAATAACCACAGCTGTTGAATGTGACTTAAAAAAAGAATAATACAAGAACAGTTTGTTTAGCTAGTTTGAAAGCATTTGGAAAAATCGGTTGAATTACATTGTTAAGCGGTTTTAAATAATACACAACACACCAGTGCTGGAGTCTAGTGTCTAAATCCCCTGTAAACTTTGCTCACGACTCCTAAATAGCGGCAGGCTAATATCTGCTTGGGAAATTATAACCAACGGAGATCGGAGGCCTGCATCGGATTGAGCAAGAACAAGCTCCGCGTTCTTATGGGTTTCCTCACGGGGCATTGCCGACTTAGAGGGTACCTGCTAAAGCTGGGTTTAGAAAGTGACAGATCATAGAGACAGCTCATGTGGAGAGCTGGAGGAACTCCACTACATCTCCTAACAGACTGCGCGGCTGCCACTCAGAGAAGATTCGAGAAGCTGGGTAGCTACTAGGTGGTGGAGAGGGATATACCCTCTCTAGAACCCTCAGGGTATTGGGATTCCTCAGGGATGGAGTTTTCGTAGAACGTATGTTCAGAGAAGGGGCCGAATAGTTCGGGTGCTGTGGGGAATAGCCTGCGGCACCCAGGAGATTCTCCTCTCAATAGATCAAAACGGTTCGCGGTGCATTGGCTCCCCCTTCAAAAAAAAAAGACTCCTAAATAATTATAACTTTTACTTGTTGCCAATCTGTGATTCTTATAAAATAAAGGCAATCTTTTTATTTTTATTTACTTTGCCTTTTTTTTTTTTTGAGTAATATCGCACTCAAATATAAATGCAAAATATTTCCGGATTCTAATCTTTGGCGATCATCATGCAGAACACTAGGTCATACGGCTGCGATCGCATCCCACACTTTATATAATAATCCGATGTTTTATCCAATTTTAATAGACTTTCAGAGGATAGTTGCTGGCATACACGAGTTTGTACCAAAATATAGATGCGATCTGAATATTTTTGCTAAATATTTCCTTAGTTCCTTCATATTATAATTTATATAAAAAAAATTAAATAATGAAGTAAAAATATTCGTGTGATTATCATTAAATCTGTGAAATTCGGGTGTTGGTGTATTGGTTATGAGCATGGACTTGTAAGTGGGAGGACCCCAGTTCGAGTCCAGCGTATAACTAAATTTTATATTTGTTTAAAAAATGTTAATAGTAAAGTAGGTGCTTCCGCCCCCGTCCATGACACCTAATTTGGTAGTTGGACGTTAAGCCCGCCTGAAAAAATAGGCATTACTTTACTTTTACTTTACTTTAACTAGAAATTGCCTGTACAGGAGAGAGTCTTTCAAGTATTTACAAAGGATATTCTAATTTTCCCCATTCCGATATCTACAAAGTTCCATTTCATTAAGAACCTTCTTACCGAAATATTTTAATCTGTAGCTAGACAAGACTGGACAACTAGATATGAAATGAATAACGTCCTCTACTTGTTTCAAGTTACATAACGAACATAACTGAGGTAGATCTGTATTAAATGATCTATAATTCAAATTTAATGTTTCTGTCCGTGCTTTTAAAATTAATTTGATATCATTAAAACTTCTATTTGTTAAATAACTACAGTTATAATTTAATTTTGGGTAGATTTTATGATGTGTTCCTGCTAATGCCCTCACTTCCGCATTCACTTTACATTCATTTTCTAATTTATTTAATATTTTTTTTAATTTCCCCTTCCACGATTCCAAAGAATTAGAACTGAAATCTTCCAACTGCAACTGGAATTTTTCACCTAAATTTTTCCAAGTATTGAACTAAAGTAATTTTCTGGAAATGACATATGAAGCGATAAGTTTTGGTAACCTACCGTCTGGCAATTTAAGAATTTTCATTATATAGTTAAAGTGCAATCTTAAGGTATAAATGTACATATCATTTTTTCCTAATTCTAATTGTAACATATAATTTGGTGTATTTGTAGGAAGTTGGAATAATTTTTTAAGAAAGAACCTTTGCAATTTTTCTACATAATCATACTGTCTATAACCCCACATCTGTGCAGCATAGCACATAATAGTGCGAGATGTGGCATGAAACAATCTGTATTTAGAATTTAAAGGGATACGCGGGTTAGCTATTAATTTCGACCAGGTACAATTCAGAGCGAAATTAGACAATACTAATTTTTCTTTTAAATGTAAATTAACGGACAGTGAAGGCAACAGAAGAAGCCCGAGATACTTATAATTTTTAACTACATTTATTGGTTGGCCTTCGAAATGCCAGCTTTCATTTACCGCACGTCTACCTCCCTTTTTTCTAAAAATAAGAATTTTTGATTTATCCATATTTACTGTTAAACCCCAATTTTTACAATAATGATTCAGTGAATCTATCATATTTTGCAACGTTACTGGGTTATCTGCAATTAAAACTACATCATCCGCATACATTAGTATTCGAATGTTTGTATTTCCTAAAAATAGACCACCTCCAATTTCACAAACCAAATCATTCAGATAGATAGAGAAGAGGGTGGGAGATAATAAACAGCCTTGCTTAACACCAGATTTAGTAAGAAAAAAATTCAACATACTATCTTCACACCAAACTGCAGCACGTGTTTCATTATACAAATCTTTTATTACATTAACAAATTTGTTTGACAATCCAATTTTTAATAACTTAAAAAACAATAAATTTCTGGGGACAGAGTCGAAAGCAGCCTTGAAATCGACAAAAAATAAATAAATCTTTTTTGGTGTTTTCTATTCCAGTTTTAGTTGTATCAAATTTACCAGGCTAACACATACTGAATCCAACAAAAATGACCATACTAAACCACTTTTTACACGATTAAATGTACTTGATTAAGCATCTATACATGAGATCGCCTATCCTTCAAGTAGTGAAAGAAGGAAGGATTGGACCAGTAGAGCACTCCTTTGGCACTAGATCTAGGGAGTATTTTGTGGCTCCAATACCTTTTTCAAACACTGCTTTATTGCACGGTTTTTTAACGCTCTACCAAAAGAATTTAGGATCAAATTCACTCGAAGGAATTTTAAAATGCATCTAACCAGATATATAACGACAACTACTGGCTTTGACATCGATTGAAGTTTCGGTGATTGGGACCAGTAGGGGAGGTATTCTAGTGTCGTAGAATGAATAAGGAAAATAAAAGGTGGAATTGTAAATGTAAGGTAGAAAAGGTAAAAAAAAGGTAGACCAGTTTTATCATATTTTTGTTAACATATATTTTACTTAAATTGCATACTTTAGCATACAAAAAAAAAAAAGGTTGTTGTATGTTTTATGAATTAAAGCTTTTGTAATTGCATAGCTTTTGTACATAAAGTGTATATGGCTATATTAATATGTCATAAAACGTAGTGTTATGGGTTGAGAGGGGCTACTGCTTCCATGCACGGGAATCTGTCCGTTATGGAAGCAGTAATTTCCAGTATATTTTTCGTTTTTTATTATAAGGAGTTCTGTATTTTGTTTGTATACTTTGTTGAATTGTATTTATTAAAGTGGATGTAATATCATATCAAAATATAACAAGAAGAAAAAGATATAATTTATAACTAGTGGCTCCAGCCAGCCGCTATCTTCAGGACAAGAGCCGCGCCAAACAAAAACCCTTTCAAACAAGGGTCAATACACACGGTCAAAGAAGCACCGCTAAAACCCTTTCAAACAGGGGTCAGTGCACAGAAGCCACCTGGCCGATATTCCTTTCATACAAGGGCCAACGACCACTCAAAAGGCCACCTGGCTACCATATATTAACAGTCTTTGATAATCACCGACGGGCCACCATTTGTCGCCAACTTGGCCACTGACCTAACTCACACTGGTCACCGACCTGACCAAGGTCAACACACTGTGAGAGATGTCTTAGTGTGGCTATCACTTACACACCTGCCAATGTGTGAGTAATACCAATATAAACTTCGGCCCACTGAGAGGGGGTTCAATTACGATCAATATCACATCAGTATCAAATCAGTAGTCAACAGTCAGATAGAAGTTCACGTCAGTTCAAGCAGTTTCGCGAGCGCGTCCCTATTCAAGGTTTTAAAAAATATACTTATTAATTAATCATTTACAGTTGTGCATCTTAGTTACTATTTAAATCATTTTAAATTAATCTTAGTTATCTATTTCAAACATTTAAATTATTGTTAAAATAAGTCTATTTTTGTAAATTCAGTAGTTCGTATTTCGAGTAACAACTCTCTAAAACCTTCAAACTAACTTCCGCCTATTCATCACATCAAATCCCTCTTCAAGACATCTGAAGTAGGGATGCCTCCCAATACATCTGGGATCCTATAACTGATTCCAATACATGGAAATAATAATTAAAAAAAAAAAAGTAGCTAACGCTCTTTTCTATGTTTCAAACCTCACTCTACAGAATGATCTCAAAGTTCCATTCGTAGCTCTAAATTCCGTTATATCAATTTCCATGAAAAGCTCAGATCGCACCCACGAACTCTCTCGTACAGCGCCTTTCTTCTCGATCACTTCCCGGACATCCAGTCCGACGGCTCAGCCGCCGATGGCCACGAGATCACTTGAATTTAATGTTGGCCACCACTGGGTGACCAATATTCACGTTAATCGCACGCCAATTTATATTTTTTCTCAACATATTTATATGTTGTGTTATTATGTTGTACAGTTGTAAATTTCAACCATAAAAAGATTGGAAAAAAAAAGAAACAAACTATGAATGCAGAACCAAGAGATCATTTATTGGGAAAATTTTAAAGAAGTTTTGTGGACCTCAAAAAAGTCATTTTATTAAGTATGGATTCTTTAATTGATATTAAAATTGAAGACAAGCAAACATATAGTGAAGATTATAAGTTTGATATAAATAAATTTGTCAATTACAATTATGTAAATTGGAGTAAGAGAATGTCTAGTGAGTGTTTCACAAGATTGATTTTTTTTTTTAGTTTTTAAGGTACGTATCTATCTGAGCTCCTTGAAGTGCGGAGCCTTCTTACTGCAATGCCGGTCTCCAGACAGTGGTCTCTCATTAGAGAGAATTTCGCCCAACACCAAACAGTATGCTGTAGAGGCTCTGTAGGGCCAGTCTAACTCTAAGTCTAATCCATCCCTGTTCACTACATTATTTTCTATTTTTCAATAGTTATTAATACATTTTGATACTATTAATATCAATCAATATGTGTAGGGAAATTTGGAAAATTAAATTAAACTTACAAAACTAGATTACTTATTTATGTTGTATATGCACTCGCTTGAAAATATACTCGCTTGAAGTAACTTATATTATTATACACACACTGTTGTGATAGTTGAAGTGTTACATTTAGTATATACTAAACAAACAAATTTAGTTTTGCGAAGTTTTATTGAACAAAAGTACCAGATATTTATTTGACAACAGAGTAGACTCTTAACATATTCAACTTCAGATTTGAGTGTTTAAAAACTTTACATTCCCGGGAATTAAATATTATATATATATATATATTTTAAATAATTAAAACTATTTATTTAAAAAAAATCTGGTGACTTTCGCTTACTACGAAATGGCAAATTTTCTTACACTTACAATTCTTATTTGTGTTTAAAACCGTCGGCGATTTTTATGGAGAAAATCATAAAAGAAACTGAAAATCCTATTCAGTAAAGTCACACTTCCGGTTAATCGATTTTCTTCAAACTGGGAATTTTGGCAACTTATATAATTTTAATTAAATATTATTTAATTGACAGAATTGTATAGCACATTGTTGAACTGTAATAGCACATTACAGGCAAAACATAATCCATTTCCCTCCCCCCACCCCCATAAAGTGCCTTAAATGAATTTTTTCCCGGAGAAATGTTTCCAAATAAACGTTGTAGCTTCCTTGTAGCTTCGTTATAGCTTCCTTGTTGATATAACAAGTTTAAACAAAATCATTGGAGCCTCAAAATTGTTTTTGAGAAAATCACAAAAAACTGGTAAAACTTTTTAGTAAAGCCACACTTCCAAAATTGATGGAAGTCACTTTATTCATGCTACAATTCTTTATTCATGCTACAATCCCTATAATCCAGAATCCTCGGTAACACTGTAAACGCTTTTTTTTACGTCTCCAACGAACCATACATACTGACCTTAATATACCTTTCATTTTGTTGAAAATGAAAGGTATATTGAGGTTAGGCCTCGTTGTAGGTAAACGAGTTTAGGACTCGTTGTAGGAAATTCCATATTAACCTACAGATTCCCACAAATCCTTTATTTCAACCATCTGTCTTCCCGAACACTTCCTAATAACCCTCCTAGACGTCTTAAAAGACATGGGCTCATGATCTCCTCTCAAGTGAAGAGAGTCAATAGTGATTTGGTGTGTTACCATTGGGATAGCTTCTCCATTCATTATGTATTTTATGTTCCTTTGTAATAATGGTTATTTATTTTTTAACATATTATTATACTTACTTATATTTACACTACACTACATTTACTACACAAAATCACTGTTGTCTTTCTTCACTTGAGAGGAGATCACGAAGCCATATCTTTCAAGACGTCTAGGAGGGTTATTAGGAAGTGTTCGGAAAGACAGCTGCTTGAAATAAAGGATTTGTGTGAGTCTATAGGTTAATATGAAATTTCCTACAACAAGTTTAGGCGACTTGAACAAAATGAAGGTCAGTATATTGAACAGTATATTAAGGTCAGTATATATGGTTAGTTGGAGACATAAAAAGAAGCGTTTACAATGTTACCGAGGATTCTGGATTATAGGGATTGGAGTCTTTGGAGATTTGATCGTTTGATTGAACCCCATAGTTCTATCCCATACACCCAGATAGCTTTCAAATAGATGTATAAATTAATGTTTTGTTGTCTAGGGAGAGTTTAGTTTGTTGTCCACTATTCTTTTAAGTTGTCGAAAGCATCTGTTTAGTTCTGTTCTTTTAAGTCGTGTATGAAAATTCCAGGTAAGTCTTCGGTCTAAGTAAAGCTCACGATAGCGAGCAAAGTTGACCACTAGTAGGGGAATTAAGTTCTAGGAGACTGGGGAAAGAGTAATGCGACGATGAGTGGAGGTAATGTTTTGAGTTTTGTTTTCATTAAGTTTAATGACCCAACAAAATTTAATTAGAATACATGAACTGATAGACTGGCTATCCAGCAGCAATCTTAAAACTCTTTTGAATTCTTGTCTTTCCAATCAGAAAGCCTGGTATAATATAAAAGAAATATGCGCCTCCCCAGGATATTTTATCTTTGGCTTGCTTGATGCCACAAATCAGTGTGGTTGGCTCATTTGATTAGACTTGTAGTGGGGTTCAACTATAAAATTTATTGGTGCATTGTTTTTCATTACAGTGAGGTTTAAGGTAGGCTATGTGCAGCGCTGCACCTAAAATTAATGAACTATAATAAACTAAGCAAATGGATATTATACAGAAACAATTGGAATATAGTTTATGGTATTATTTTAATACCACATTACACCAGCTGGGAGGTTATTGCCCCCCCCCCCTAGCTGCCCTATTTCTGGTCGTATAAGTGAAACGAATTACTTCCCATAAAATTATAAAATATTGAGTAGATTCACTAGGTGAATAATAATAATAATAATAATGCAAAGAATAATAAAATTTGAATTTTAATAGAGTAAGCGTGTAAGCCACAATAATGTAAATCGTAATATTTTAAGGTTTCTAAATAAATCTGATATATATAAGGGATGAAGCTTAGACTCTATTAAGTTCTATTACTCTCTGCCTTGAACAGAGGTCATAGCTTAAGGGTTAAAAAAAAAAAAAGCTGGCTTATGCCCAATTCAATTTTCATTCACTTTTCTACTTTTTATCATTTTATAAATTAGTTCAGGTTTACTATTTTTTAAACAAAAAAAAAGTTATTTTCAGCTAGTTAATCAGGTAATAAATTTTTAAACAACTTTTTACTTTCCTTTAAAACGTCATTATTGTCCCTATGGATTATAGGATTAGGATCTGGATTCAACTACTTAAGCTACTCTTTTGTATCAAGCCTAAATAACAAATAATTAAGTAATGTAGTAAAATAAATAACGTAGTTTTTATCAGACAAGCTTTATGTTTTAATTTAAGACGGAATTGATAGGCAAATTCTCTTTATGAACGAAAAATTATAGTTTGAAGAAAGATCCTTGCATCATTGTTTTTCGAGGAATGACTAATGACAGAAATCTTCGCCTCCGACAAATGAGTTTAATGAGACAAATGAGACTACCTCTTCAACTGTAGAAGCCTCTACCAGCTTCAGCTGAAGAGACTTAAACATTGTAATAGACATCAGGCAACAATTCTGTTAATCTGTTAATACCCTCAACAAAATATAGTGGGAAGGTTATCGCTTCTTTATACCAACCCAACATCTGATAAATATAAAACGAAATATTTCCCTCAAAATTAAAAAAAAAATAAATGATTGTATTTTATAGGCGGATTAATAATATAGCAAAGGTTTAATTGATAATAATGAAAATTAAAAAGCTAAAATCCAAGATATATAGAACATTTGAGTTTGTTTTTTTATATACAGTCGTTTCGGGAATTCTTAATATATATATATATATATATATTTTTTTTTTTTGAGGGTTCTGTACCGCGACCATTCTTGATCTATTGTACCCCCCTCTGGTGCCTAGGATGAGCTAGCTCATCTATAGCACCCTCTCCAGGTTTAGATCCCTGAGGAATCTCAGGATCCTGGAAGGTTCTAGGGTAGGTATTTCTTCTTCCCCTATCTGGTAACAACCCAGACTACTGAATCTTCTTTGAATGACAGCATCACAGTCCGTGAGGAGATGTATCGGAGTTTCCTCCGCCTCTCCACAGAATCTGCATATGCCGTCATCTACCAGGTGCCCCCTGAGTCTGCAATGCCCCGTAAGGAATCCCGTAAGAATACGGATCCTATTCTTACTCAGACTGATGAAGGCTTTCGACCTTTCCTGGTTATAACCGCCCAGACAGACCTTGGCCTGCCTCAGTCCTGGGATGGTGTTCCAGAGACGAGCTCTTTTAGCCACCTCCTCCTTCTTGATTTCTTCTAGAAGTACTTGGTCACTGACTCCACAAAAGGGCTCTGGCCCAATAAGAGGAGATACAGCGCCTTCCTTTGCCAGGGCGTCAGCTGCCTCATTACCTTTCACGCCGACATGTCCCGGCACCCAATGTAGGGTAACCTTATTACTCCTGCCTAGTTCATTAAGCTTGCCTAGGCATTCCCATACCATTTTAGAACTGATTACATAAGAGCTCAGTGCTTTAATGGCTGCCTGGCTGTCGGATAGGATAACTATCTCCTTGATTCCGATATCCCCGATCAAGGTTCATCTGGACGCACCTTCCAATAGCGTAGATTTCCGCCTGGAAGAGGCTAGGAAACCTACCCATGGGTTCTGAGTGTTTGATTCTAGGCCCAAACACCCCTGCCCCGGTCCCTTCGAGGGTCTTAGACCCATTTGTATACCACTTAATGGCATGCTAATATATATATATAAATTAATGTATTTTCACATTATCAGTAGTATTAGTACTCAGTAGGGAAGGGAATAGCCAAATGGTTATCCTCCCACCTGGAGGAGCCGGGTTCGAGTCCAGCTCTGCTACCCTTAGACTTTTTATTTCTAGGAGCCTCTACAGCTCACTGTCCGGTGACGGACATTGTTGTCTGTAACGAGAAAACACTGTCCGGAGGCTGGCAGTGCACTGAAAAGCTCCGGGCGCCAATGAGACCATAGATGTTCATGCGCCTTAAATTTAATGAAAAAAGTAGTACTCAGTATATTTATTTATTTTTTTCCTTTAAAGAATCTCCTGAAGAAGGCGAACAATATTTTCCGAAACGACTGTACATTAAAAAAATCAAACTCGTTTTTCTTTTATCCCATTGCACCAGGTCGAAAAGCCAATAAGAATTTTTTTGTGTGCAAAATATTGACTCCAAACGCCAACAAAGAAATATTATAGCAGTTTAAAGGAAACTGTTGAAGCCATTTTTTGTGAGAAAATGGCTGAAATTAGAGAATTTGCACTTTGAAGGTCTTCATGAAACTCAGTTTTAAAAAAATTTGATAAGATCCGAATACTTACTCTCAATATTTACCTCAATACCGTAAGAAAGATCTGCTTTAAGTGAAAAGTTTTAAATCAGCTGAATGTAAAGTAATAATGTATTAAATATATTTGGTATTTTATTCGTTCGTAGCATGCATATTTCTGTTGTACCTGATCAGTTTCAGATTGTCAGAATTAGGCTATGAAGTTCGTATATATAGAGTTCACTTCAACTTAATGTTTACTAAAACACTAAGATTACCAGAGATCACTTTATTCTGACGATGAATAAGAACTCTGAAACTGGTCAGAAACAACATAAATACGATGGATAAAATCTCAGATGATATCCAAGATTGTGGACCTATTCACATTATTCGATATATAAGTATATATATCAAAGTGAGCTCATATCTTTTATTTGATGCGATAACAGTACTTTCAGCAATAAGGAAATAAATAAGCTGGTAGCTATGGATTGAATAAATAATATTTTAATCGAGTCAAATTTTCGATATAGAGTTTTCACCGGAAATATCCGTTTTGAGGTCCCCTGAGTCCAGAAAAAGTGATTTTTAGAACATGGTATGTGTGTGTGTATGTTTTTTTCCTGGCGTTAGTACCCCTAACGTCAGGGAGTTTATTTTTCCACATGCTCCAATGTACATTATTAGATGTGTTAAGTATACTGTACAAGTAAATGTAATTAAAATATATATATATATAATTTATATACGTAAGAACGGGCCTATATATTATATAAGTTTACAAAAAACAGAAGTGATAATCGTAAATTATGCAGTTATTGTCTAATTAACAGAAAACAAAAGTGATATAGATAAATTATGAAAACATTACTAAAATTACTGGGCTTTTAAATGTTTAATAAAATCCATGAAATATTCGGCAAACTGGCCACTAACCAGTTTTTTCTTCTCCAGTTTCCAGTACCCATCATTGGTCAAGATTCATCTTATAAGTATGCTTCTGGCTGGCTCATATTTCTTGCAGTCATAAATAACATGATCTACATCTTGCATTGAAGAACCATCACATTGGCAAATATTTGTATCCAGAAATTTAAAGCGATGAAGATATTCCCTTGTCCAGGTCCGTGACCAGTCAGTATTTGTACAAGGGTGTAAGCCAGTACTACTGGTGATTCCATCCTATCCTTTATGGTCGGGAAGAATTCTCTGGTGATCGCACCTGTTTCAGAGGACATCCATATTTCCTGCCACATTCTGAGACTATCTTCCTTAAGCAGTCTAGTGATATATGACAATAGAATTTTTGAAAATGTAGTGTATTGGAATCAGATGTCTTGAAGAGGGATTTGATGTGATGAATAGGTGGATGTTAGTTAGAGATTTTTAGAGAGTTGTTACTCGAAATACGAACTACTGAATTTACAAAAATAGACTATATTTTAACAATAATTTAAAGTGTTTGAACTAGATAAAACTACAATTAATTTATAGTGATTGAAGTAGTAACTAAGATGCACAACGGTAAATGATTAATGTAATGATAATAAATATATGTTTAAACCTTGAATAGGGACGCGCTCGTGAAACTGCTTGAACTGACGTGTAACTGATGAAGGTTGATAACTTGTAGATAACTGATGTAGAACTCATCACCTCCTCCAGTGGGGCGAAATTTATATTGGTATTACTCACACATTGACAGACGTGTAAGTACGAGCCACACTAAAACATCTCTTACAGTATGTTGACCCTAAGTCTTGAATAGGTCGGTGACCAGGGTGATTTAGGTCAGTGACCAGTGTGGCGACAGATGGTGGCCAGTCGGTGATTATCAAAGACTTGTTTGTAGCCAGGTGGCCTTTTGAGTGTTCGTTGACCCTTTTATGAAGGGAATACCGGCCAGGTGGCTTCTGTACACTGGTCGTGTAATGACCACTGTTTGAAAGGGTTTAGCGGCGTTCCTTTGACTGGGTATTGGCCCTTGTTTGAAAGGGTTTAGCGGCGTTTCTTTGACAGTGTGTTGACCCTTGTTTGAAAGGGTTTAGCGGTGTTTCCTTGACAGTGTATTGACCCTTGTTTGAAAGGGTTTTGTTTGCCGCGGTTCTTGACCTGCAGATAGCGGCTGGCTGGAACCACTAGTTATAATTTATAGATTTATAATTTAATTAAAAATTATATCTTTTTCTTCTTGCTATCACATCACAGTAGTATCCAAATGTTTATCTTGTGAAGCCAATTTTGCCATTTCATCTGCTCTTTCATTTTCTTCATTACCACAATGGGCCTTTACCCATGTGATATTTATTTCATACGGAAGTATTCTCGAAGAGCTATAATCTTACTCCGAATTTCCTCGACAAGTAAAGGAATGTATCTTAAAATTGTTGATTGCTTCAATGGCAATTTGACTGTCCGTGTTGATGAGTACTTTGTCACATACTGTTTATTGGATACAAGCCATTCCAGAGATTTAGTTATGGCAAACAATTCAGCTTGGTTATTTGAACAACAGCTTTGTAATCTGGATTGTCCTTCGTATCCTATTCTGTTATCCAAATAAACAATGAAGGCTGCACTATCATATTCACCACGTTTGCTCTCATCCGTGTAGATTACAATTTTATGAGGGTAGTCTTCCTCTTTCTTCCATACTTTTCTCATATTTCCTGGAAGCTTCCAACTAGAGAACGGTGAAGGCAAATCTATATCGTTCTGAGTATAAAGCTAGTAGTCAACTGTGTGTGTATGTGTGTGTGTGTGTGTGTGTATGTGTGTGTGGTGTGTGTATGCGTAAAACATAGCTCAAAAACGAAGAATCGCAGAAAGTTCAAAGTTCAAACTTGATATTTCGCTTAAGTATCACCATGAGATCTGACAGTAACTTGTGTTTGTCAAAATTCCTCAACCGGAAATACCACTTTACTGAATGATTTTTTTTTTTTTTTTCACTTTTTCACGATTTTCTCAAAAATGTTTCAGACGATTTTTTTTTTCAAACTTCCTATATTAACTACACATACAAAGATCTACAATTTTTATTCAAAACATTTCTCTGGGAAAATTTACTGAAGGGTATTTTAAGGGAGGGGTGAGGTTATGTTTTTCTCTAAAGTTCTTTCATGGTTGATTATACAATATTCTATCATCCAAACAAAATTAATTAGAAATAAACAGATGGCTAAAATTCTGAATTTCAAGAAAATTAGTAAACCGGAAGTGCGTTTTTACTGAATTTTTTTTTTTCAGTTTTCGCAGAATTTTATTAAATTTGGTACACCAACTAGAGAATGATGTGTCAATTACATTTTCGTGAATTGGAGTAAGAGAAAGTTGTGTGAGTATTTCACAGCAGATTTTTTTTATAGAATAATACGTGTTTTTTTTTTTTTATAGAAAATGTTTCAAACGTGAAAAAAGAAAAAAAAAGAAACTCTCCTTTATACCAACAATAATGGTATTACATAAAATAAAGATGGTATTGTAAAATACTAATAAACTAAAGTGGTATAGCAGTATTATTTCCGAAGTAGTATTGAGTAAAAACTCTATAAGAGAGATGGAAGGAATGGAAGATGATCGCTGTAATTTACGATACATTTTACAGCGGACCAAACAAATTTCCAATAATGTATGACAGTTTAGTCGTCATTATACGATATTCCTTAAATGTATATATATATATATTTTTTTTTGTCTTGTTTGTATAGACATGTTGAAACATGTTTGAACAAAATACATTTATAAGCATGTATAACTTTGTTTATACTTCAGCTGTTTACATCAGCATCTTTAGTTATTTTTATCTCGTATTTTAGTTTTGTTTTTTCAATGACAACTACTTCATAGTTTATCACATCGTACTCAATCTACCAACTGGTAACCATATTTTATTTTTTTTTACAATATTGCAATTCTACTTATGTCCGATTTTATTTATTTTTTTTTTTTTACTTTTTCTTTTAGGATTTAGTTAAGTTGACATTCTCTCTCTTATTGAAAATCTCAGCCGGAATGGAACAAATGGATTCTGGAATGTTAGGTTGGATATCATCCTGGTGGGAAATTTGTTATATCTGAAATTATTTTTTATTTTTTTTTTATTTTAAATTTCATCTGCATTTATAATGGTATTAAAGCATTTTATGTAATCGGTATTTATTATCTGCATTTTTATTTTTTTATTTTTTAAGCCCCAAATTATGAAATGAGAATTTCTGCATTATACAGGGTGTCCCAAGGTATATGGATAACGATTTTTTCTCGGAAACTAAGTAGCTAGAAAAAAACTAAAAAATACGTGTCCCCCGTAGTTTTTTTTGTTAGAAATCCAAATTTAATTTGCAAATTTGTTTTGGTGCTTCCAGAAGCGAGTTGTATGCACCAACTTCATTTTTCAAATGGGGAGGTGTGGTTTTTATTTAAGAAATAGATTCCTCATTTTTTGTAAGAACGGTTTTTTGTAAATGAACGGTTTTTTTCTTTGAGCGATATTTTACAAGTTATGAATGAAAACATGATTCCTATAAGAAATTTCAAAATGATATTATAACGGTTTTTTGATTGAATAAGAAGAAAAGTACTATTTTATTATAAACTTTACCCCTCATTAATTAAAGATCTTGCTCGAACTGGCCTCCACCATTAGAGATGTATTTCTTTGGTCGTAAGGTACAATTGGCAGGAAAAAGCATGTGTATGCATCTCTAATGGTGGGGGTCAGTTCGAGCAAGATCTGTAATTAATGAGGAGTAAAATTTATAATAAAATAGTACTTTTCTTCTTATTCAATCAAAAGACCGTTATAATATCATTCTGAAAGTTCTTATAGGAATCATGTTTTCATTCATAACTTGTAAAATATCGCTCAAAGAAATAAACCATTCAAGTAAATTTTTCTTACAAAAAAAAGAGGAATCTATTTCTTAAATAAAAACCACACCTCCCTATTTGAAAAAATGAAGTTGGTGCCTGTATCTCCCTTTTGGAAGCACCAAAACAAATTTGCAAATTAAATTTGGTTTTCTAACAAAAAACTACGGGGACACGTATTTTTTAGTTTTTTTTCTAGCTATCTTTGTTTCCGAGAAAAAGTCGGTATCCATATACCTTGGGACACCCTGTATATTTCAAGTAAAATGAAACAGCATGTTTCCATCAAATTGTGAACTCTAATATCTTATACAATAGTTCTTGTTAAAAATCATATAAAACAAAGTAAAGTAATGTACATTTTTTTAGGTGGGCTCAACGACCCAACTACCAAATTAGGTGTCGAGGAATTAGGGGGGCGGAAGTACATACTTTACTATTAACATTTTTTTAAATGAATGTAAACTGGACATAAATTTAGCAGTGCTACGCGGGACAATAGCTGGTGTCCTCCCAGTTACAAGGCCGTGCTGCTACTACACCAAATCTGCCCCCAAAAAATGATGTTGAACAGTTGGTTCAAATCAAAATATGATGTTATATTCTGATGTAAAGATTAGATTAGATTCTAACGGGGGGATTGGCTCTTCAGCCTGCGCCACCGCGACACCCCGTGGATCTAATTCTGATGTAAAACACTCACATGAATTTCTACATAGGCGCGTCAACATCTATTGTCATTGGCGCCCGGAGCCTTCTCAGTGTGCACTGCCGGGCCTCCGGGTAGTGTTCTCTCGTTACAGACAACACTGTCCATCACCGGACAGTGGAGCTGTAGAGGCTCCTAGGAAGAAAAAAATCTAAGGACAATACAGCTGGACTCGAACCCGGGTCCTCCGCGTGGAAGTCCAGTACGCTAACCACTTAGCTATTCCCTTTCCTTTCTACTGAAATTAATACAATTAAAAAACTGACAGATTTTCTTTAACTGTTTACTTCTTCAACTTTTTACTAATTTGGCAGTATAAATATAAGGGGGGAGGTTACCTTAGCAGATAACACTTGAAGTGATTACACTGTAATCCAGAAGACAGTGCCAATAACGTTGAATAATACCAATAACTTTTGAAATTTAAATCAAACACTTTTCAATTCCATCTAAAAATTCTATCTTCCTGTAATGGAATCCGAATCAGCGAAGAATCAGCATTAATTAGAATCAAACATTTGTTACTCTCCACCTAGGCCAGACTAGGGAGGGAGAATTCTATTCATATAAATAGAGCTGCAGCAGAACAGTTCGGGTGAGTGTTACTACAGTTTAAACGACAGACATCCAGCCAGCAACCTATCTACTTACACTTTTATTATTCTCTCGTTACCTTATACTTGTAAAGTGCTTGTAGTTTGTGTGGTCTATTTATTATTATACAGTGTTCAGCATATGATCTAGTTTATTTCTAATCTGATTCCTAAATCCATTCTCTCTAACTTTTCCCCTTCTCACATCTCTGGTACTTTCCAAGAAATGTTTCTTCGTATGAATGGGACAGATTTATTATATCTGTACTGTCAGTATTCCTTTACCTACACTCACACAACTTTCTCTTACTTCTGTTAGTGAAATTACGCATGCAAAACAACAAATTTGTCATAAAATAAAATTTGTATATATTTGTTCTAATATAAATATCAAGGTTGTAGTAGGGGGATAAACCATCCTACTAATCTTGGCAGATAGAGAAGTGATTATGGTATATTGTGATTATATATTGTGGCCCAGTAGAGCGCACCAAAAACGTTCTAAAACGCAAAAAAAAAACTGAGAAAAAAATAATTCAGTAAAGTTCAGTTCTACCGGTTGATGGATTTTAATTGATTTAAAATTTTAATAGGTCATACGGATAAAACATTTTTATGAAACAAATCATATATTTCCGGTACAAAAAAAAAGAAAAAAAAATTAAAAAAATAAACTGAATATTGAAAATTTGACACGATTCCTAAATACCAGCCGTAATTCAAAATTTTAATTAAAAGTCGGAATTTCAGCAAAAAATGAATATTGATTTTCATTTGTATAATTGAGTTTATTAAAAAACAAAAAAAAACAAAAAAAAAATCTGGTGTGAAACACTCACACAACTTATTTTTATTGCAGTTTACAAAATTGTAACTGACAAATTTTATAGTTACTGTACCAAATTTAATGAAATTTATCGATGTTTTTATGGGAAAAATCGCAAAAACTGTACAGTAAAAATACATTTCCGGTTTCCTAATTTTTCTTGAAACTCGAAATTTTAGCAATTTATTTATTTATTTCTAATTAATTTTCTTTAGTTGACAGAATTGTTTAATCACTTATGATAGCATTTTAGACGAAAACATAACCCTCACCCGCTCACCTAAAAACCGCCCTTAAAAAAGTTTACCCGGAGAAATGTTTAAAATAATGTTTGTAGCTCTTTATATGTGTAGTTAACATTCTTCGTTTAATGAAAATTGTTAGAACCGTTTGGAGAAAAAAAAGCAGAAAATAGAAAAATAATTTTCAAGTAAAAGTGTACTTTTGGGCATTCGATTTTCTTCAAACTCGGAATCTCAAGAACATGTTTAATTCTAATTAATATTATTTAGATGTGTGATAAACTGAAATAGCACTTTAGAGGAGAAAATTAGTCTTAAATGAATTTATCCTCAGAGAAATGTTTCAAATAAATGTTATAGCTCTTTGTTTGTATGTGTTGTAGATGTATGAAGTTTAAAGAAAATTGTTGAAACCGTTTTTGAGAAAATCACAAAAAACTGAAAAAAAAAAAAAAAAACAACATTAGGTAAATTGGAACTTCCGGTTATACGATTTTTACAAAAAATTATCCTCAGGTCACCTCGTAGCCATTTATCTATATATTTAGTTTGAACATTCTGCGATTTTTCGTATGTGAGATAGGCTGTCCTACACACAAACACAAGCACACTCACACAAACAGCCCAATCACGAAAAGCCATTTTTTTTTTTGGACTCTCAAGACTTAAACATGTCTAATGAAAACCTAGACATCGAAAATTTTACACAATTACAATACTTCCTTCTTAATAAAAGTAAGAAGAAGTAATAAAAAATTATAAATAATTAACAACCCAACAAATAAAAAAAAAGACTGTTTTACCTAAATAGGTGGTTAATTTTAAAACATAATTAAACAGGAAGTAATTTCTCATTAAGATAAGTTTTAGAACATCGTATAATTTGGGTGACCCATTTTTTTTTTTTTTTTAATAAGTTACGTTTAAATAATTTACAGTAATTAAAAACTGATCTTTTTCTGGTCATGCAAATTACATATATATGGAGTATGAGTTTTTTAATTTTGTTTTATTTTAAGAATGTAATTAGTGCGGCTGAATAAGAGTTTTAAAAAAAAAGGACACTGGAAATTAATTAAATGTTGAGCTGTTGTTGTTGAAGGGGGGGGAGATAAATACATCTTTTTTATATACAATATTCACAGCTACACAGTTGTGTTTTAATTTTACTAGATTTTTATAAAATGAAGCATTTGATTTTTTTTTTTACTCTCTCTTACTCCTGTGTAAAAGTAACTATATTGACAGTGTCAAATTTTCGATATTCATTTTTTACGGGGATTTGAGGTCCCCTGAATACGAGAAAAAGTGTTTTTAGCTAATGGCTTGTACATATTTATGTGTGTTGTTTTAACAAAATATCTCAAAGATCTCCCAGCTTCTTCAGAATCCCCTAAAATAATCTACTTCATCAAAAAGTTTCATACAGAAGTGAGATAGATATTGAAATGAGTGGTTGGTATGCAAATTGTTGTAAGGGATTATTACACTGCGACCTGAAAGATCTATTGTCCCCCCCCCCCCCGGGTGCCTTCTCCAATGCACAGCCGGCCTCCAAGCAGTGTTCTCTAGCTACAGACAACACTATCCATCACCGGAGGGGCGTGGGTATGTGGCTTCACCATCGCCCACCCTTCGGAGGTGTAATCAGCCTCTGGCTCTCCAGGTTGGGGAATCCCTCACCCCGACCAATCCTATCCTGATCCTTTCCCCTTGCAGGGTTGCCCATAAGTATCCTGGGTTACTGAACTCCTGTACTTGAGGCAATGGACGGGAATCAGTAAATGGAATCTCCGAGTCATGCTAGCTCGTTAGTGTTGTAATACTGAACTACGGGTGCAACCACGAGTTCCCAAGCCAGTTTCTTGCAATTGAGATTGGATTCGTAGTGGTCGTGTTTTAAGCAACAACTCCAATGACCGAGGTCATGAGTTGAGCGGGAGGAGACTCGCAGTATAAATTAAGCCCTGGTGCCAGCCCGTAGCTGAAAGCGCATTTGCTGGGTGTGCGCGTTTCACCAGAGCCTGCTAGGGGGTGCTTTCCCTAGCGTCTGGGAGTGAAGTGTGACCAGTTTGTGGGATCATTTTGCGCGCAGGTTGAGCGTATCTCAATCTGCCCTTAAGTGAGTCAAGCGGGACTGTGCCTAGGCACTTCCTCTATGGAGAGGTATTGCACTAACAGTCTCTCCAGATGGTGACATTGCTCTCTTGTTAAACGATCCCGTTGCTTGCAACGGGGGACTGGTAAATCCGAAAGGGCAGGAACGGTCCTAAAACTACCTCCCAGTACCAAGAGGAAAGGGGTATTACGGGAAGAATGTCCATCACCGGACAGTGAGTTGAAGTGGCTCCTAGGAAGAAAAAAACCTCCGCGTTGTTAGTCCGGCGCGCTACCACTGAGCTAATTAATCCCTTTCTTCTCCCTTGGCTATCACCAATTAAACGGAGACCCTAGTTTGTTTACTGTGTTTGTCATTGTCTGTATAGTGTAGATGTGGTTTAAGTGTATTGTGTACTGTTCTGACGAAGTGCATGGAGTACTGAGTTGGTAACACATGGGGTCGCTACTCCCCAAGTAACTGCATGCAACAGATACCCCTTGCGGGCAGTGTAGTTGGTATACCAAGTTTAAAGAAACCCGCTGGTGCCGTGATTGAATGTATTGCAGGAAAAATCTAATCAGGTAATTCATTTTTCCGGTGTACTGATTTTTTTAAAGTTTAAATATCAGCCAACATATAAATTTATTTATACTTATAATTCTCATTACCACTGTCTGTGAGAATTGTATGAAGTGTATGAAGACCAGTCAAAAATCCAGAAATAGCATTTCAAAGAAAAAAAAAAAACCAAAGGTCATCCCTTCCCCCTAAACTCCAATAAAATGAATTTACCCAGAAAAATGTTTCAAATAAAATGAAAAAGAATGAGAACTATATAGGTGTGTAATTGGTATACAAAGTTTAAAGAAAATCGCTTCAACCATTTTCAGAGAAAATTGAAAAAAAAATAAATAAATAAAAGACTGGAAGGTTTATTTAATAAAATGGTATATTTCCAGTTGAGGAATTTAAACAGATATCTTCCTGTCTGATCCCCATGGTGATCCCTAAATGGAATATCAAGGTTGAACTTTATTCGTTTTTTTTTTTTTTTTTTTAAGTTATGCTGTTAACATACCACATACACATATGCCGCTCACATAAATTTTTTTCGTACACAGAGGACCTCAAAAAGTGTATATTACCGGTAAAAACTGTTTTTTTTTTTCAAAAATTTGAAACGATTGCAATACTATTTAAGTAAAAAATTGATAATTATAAAAATGTTTTTTAAAGTTGGATTTATACTTTGTTGCCTAAACTTCAATATAATTAGCTATAGCCTAAGCTTTAATTTCCATGGAAGATATTTATATGTGTTTACTTTAAAATCCAAAAAGAATAATGCCAACAATGTTGAATCGAACAATGAACAAAACCCAAATAATATATAAAATGTTACGTTCCAGTTATCTCAGAATTGATATAATCAATTTTTTCGCAAAATAAATTTTCAAACAAAAGTGATATTTTTATTAATATATAGTTAGTAACTCTAATTTAAAAAAAAAAAATTGCCATTTTCGAGAAAAATAAAGGGCTCTATAACAGCAACCAAAGAGAAGCTCAGCAACCAAAGAGAGCAAAGAGAATCTCAACCCCTCTCTCGGACTGAAGATGTATAAATATAGCGACGGACAGTCCATAAATGGGACAGTTGAATTCAGTTTATTACATCCAATCGCTACGTGTCATACCACTCTACCTTGAACATTCCTCTATTGTAAAGTCCAGGCAGTCTGTATCACTTAATTAATATATTAGTTAGCAAGTGTTAACCAAGTCTTCTTCTTATATCATCAACCAGACCTAAATTCTCTCCACCTAACACATCCATTATATTGGAAAGGATGATGTAACAGCAACCAAAGAGAGCAAGAGAAGCTCAACCACTCTCTCGGACTGGAGTGGGAGAAGCTGTAATAAATATAGCGACGGACAGTCCATAAAAACACAGTTGAAATCAGTTCAATAAATCCAATCGCTACGTGTCATTCTCATACCACTCTACCTTAAACATTCCTCTATAGTAAAGTCCAGGCAGTCTGTATCACTTAATTAATATATTAGTTAACCAGTGTTAACCAAGTCTTCTTCTTATATCATCAAACAAGACCTAAATTCTCTCCACCTAACACATCCATTGCAATTCCAAAAAACTAAGAAACTTATTCTGTAATAGTTGTAATTCTGTAACTATTTTCTTCATATCTGAAATTCTTACCTAGTTCCTAATGCACCTTAATGTTATATAGATGATAGAACCATATATTATACTGAAGTGAAATTTTAATGAAAAGCTTAGTGCTTAATTTTACCAGACGAATGTTTTAAATTAGAGTAATAGGCTTTTTGTGTGTACAAGTTTAAGAGAGTTTATTAGTTTAGATAGTGTGTAGATAGGAAGTTTAAACGTTTGACCCATTTTCATGAAAAAAAACAACAACATGGAAATCTGAAATAAATATTCAATAAAATTGCAACTTCCGATTGATGGATTTGATCTAAAATCTTATTTTCAGATGTGGTGGTAAAATTTAATGGAATATCCTTGAAACATAACATTGGGAAAAAACATATGTTTCGATCTTTAAAAGGGACATATTGTCAGGCTGCTGTGCTAATACTGAGACACAGTGTTATTTCGCGCTTTTATAAATAAATAAATATAATTGTAAGATAGTATGGATAATTAATTATAAAGTAAATCTCCTTAAAAAAAAAATTAGTTTTAAGTTGCACATACCCACGTGTTGGATGTTTCCATTTTTAAAGGGCCCCTAAATATGCCCCCTTTAAAGACCAAAACACGTGTTTTGTTCCCACGCTGGTACCATCACCCTCGTAACCTAGTTAGGTTCTAACAAAAACATTTAAAGACCAATGTATTAACTAAATTTTCTCTGTGCTAATCTATGTTATTGCACTGTTTGACAAAAAGCATTGATGATGGACGAACGCCCGAAACCGGTCTAAACCGGTTAAACAGGCTATCACGGAAAATATTAAAAAAAAAATCGTTTAGGTCGTACTAAAACAAACTATTATTACTATTATGAAACTAATATAACTAACCATTATTAGTAAGAGAGAGTAATTATATAACAAAAACAAAAAAAAAAAACATATGTAAACCTAGAAAACAAACAAGAAAATATAAACACATAGCTATATCTAAGTTAATGGATTGAATAGTTGGTCATCATGACCAGCCCTAAGACGCCATTTTCTACTTTTTTATTGTAATGGAAATCAATGTGGTGCTAGTTTCTATATTTTTTGGAATAAAATATCTTTTATTATTTGGTTTTAGCTTTTTTTAAAAGATTTATTTGTATGAATTTATTTGATATATTTTATTTGGTTTCTCTCTTTCTCACTATATATATATAGTGAAGAAAAAAGAATTATATATATATATATATATATATATATGTGTGTGTGTGTGTGTGTGTGTGTGTGTGTTTATGTGTTTGTATATATAAGGTTATCAATCACGCAAACTGAAACCATATTGTAGTGTATTACTTCTCGAGGGACTACATCCATCTTTGTCTTGGTAGTAAACTCCATTATTGTATTAACAGAATTATTAGAATGATGAAGTAGTTAGTAAAAATGAAAGCCAATAAAGAATCCATTATTATTGTTCCATCATTATAAAAAATTATAATTTTAACTGTTTCCAATGGAAGATGATAAATGTCATGTCATGTCTGCTGGGGAAGTGAGGCCCACCCAGTGAGAGCTTCGCAATGACCGGTAAGGCTACTTATTCTGGGAGGGCGCCTGGAGTCCCAGAGGCTCCGTAACGACCCCGGGATTACGCTCTGGGACCAACCATCCTATAGGTACAGATCGCATAACACCGTAGGATTGAGCCGGATATAGTAACAGGATGGGGCAATCAAGGATATAACAGGGGGGTAGGAAAAGAAATAGTGGGCCAACGAGGGGTAATTGTTGACTCGCCAGAGCCGTAGTTAGCCGTGACACCGGAGAAACCCAGGAGCCACGTTGCCCATCCCCCACGATGCCAACAACCATTAACTTGATGCGAGCCTCCAAACTTATCTCACCCCCCCAGCACCATAATTGATTGTTGTTGAAAAGGAGGACTTCCGCTAGTAATACTTTGAACGAAGCGCTCTTTTTCTCCACATTCGAATTCTACCGTCCGAAGAAGAATACAGACTAAATCGCGATAATCAACAGAACAGCCCCTCCATGAAGATGCCGCTTGATAAAAAACTAATCTGCTTATAAGATCATTTATGGTAATACTGCCCCTAATTCTAGTAACCTACCTATCAGTCTACTTCTCGGGATCATCTTTGAATTGTACATAGCTTACGGTGACTCCCTGGATTTGAAACAAGTTATCATGAAGCTCTATAGCTTTAGGAAACAGAAACGCTAAACTGAGAGCTAAGGGCCCATTCTGTTGTGACCCTTCTACGACCATTTCCGGCTTTTCCAGTTTTCCAAAAATGTACGATTACTCGATGAACCGCAGCACGTGATAGACATAAAACGTTCTGCCACATATCATACGCTATGTTATTCCTCAGAGAACGTCTCCTTTGACAGCATCCTCAAAAGAAATGACCCATTTTTCTGTTAATAAAGTTATAGCAAATAAAGTAATTTAATGATATAGTTAAAAATAGTGTAGAATTTAAAAAGGAAAAATAATGTCTGCCCCATACCAGAAAGCCTCTCAATAAATGGATTTCTACTGTTTTTCAGTTTTTATTCTCGATAATGTTAGAAATTTTTGTGATGGTAAATAAGATTTTTATTAATTATAAACATAGATTTAACAAAACTCAGTAAACAGTACAGAGTTATTGTGTTTTTAAATAGAAAAATATATTTTTTTTAACTTAGGGTTCTTCAAAACATATATTCACATGAACACATACGACATTCTCAGACTAGAATTATTACAATTTTTAATCAAATTTCTAGATGTATTTTACCGTATATAAAAATAAAGGTAATGATGTATATTATATGATCGTTTCTGGAGAGAATGGCTTGGCTACTTGAATGCACTACTCCAGTGTAGTAGATAGCATACAGCGCCTTGATCTGTTCCTTCAGCAAACTTTAAGAGTAAATCTAACTGTCATACTTAACCCAGAATTCAATTAAAATCAATTTTCCTAATTAAATGTTTCAAATAAAACTAATAGTTTTATATTTGCTCAATTAAAAGAAATACGTTGGAGTTGTATCCGAGAAAATTGCAAAAAATACTTTGGAACTTATTCTATAAAGTCTAAGGATTAACTGAACTACTACAAATTTAAAATTCTATCAAAGCTTTTAAAATAATCTTAATATTATTAAAATAATTTAGAACCATACATTATACTGTAGTGGCACTTTAGGGGAAACATTCTTCCCCAAACGTTCCAGAAATCAATTTTTTCGGAAGTGATAGGAATTATGTATGTAATTATTCAGTGAAATTGAAACAAAACTGTTGGATCCATTAAAAAAAAAAAAAAATCAGTAAATATGTAATAGGAACTGAAGAGAGGGATCCTAAGTAGCGAGTGAGACTCTGTTTATATACATCAGCGCTACCCCTACAGGGAACAGTCATTAGAACAGTTTATACAACAGTTACAACGCGTCAGCAAACCAACTACCTTTACTTTCTCTTTACTCAATCTAAATCTCTCGCTACCAATTTCTATTTACGTTTAAAGTCCTGGCAGTTTATGTTACTTTCTCATTATATAGTGTTCAGAATTATTTCCAGTTTATTTTATCTCTCAAACCCGATTCTCTCCTTCTTCTCATACCCATTATAAAGTTATACACGTCAGTTGATAGATTTTGCCCAAAACTGTTTTCCATATTAGAAACCAAGATCTGTGCTATATTAATTGTGAACTTAAAGAAAATGAAAATCATTCAGACATTGGGGGGATTAAAAGCATTCTTGCCATATTAGTAGTGTGAGATAATGTAGGGTTCTGAATATGCTACTTAATTAGTTAGCTAAATAATAAATGAGGCCTAATTATATCAAATAATTGTCCCATGAAAAAATCTTAGCAGTTTTTTTTATTTTTTTACATGATTATAAATAAATCGACAAAAACAATGGTTGACAAGAATAATTCATGAGGACAAACTATTATTTCTGCGTAACTTTAAGTATTAATTATTATTTGTATAACGCCTGTAATAATTATTAGTCAACACCTGTTGATATAACGCCCAGAGCCTTCACAATGCTCTGCTGTTCTTTCGTTATAGACAACACCTTTCTTCACTGGTCAATGAGTTTTCGAGGTTCTAAGGATGAGAAAAATCTAATGATTTAGCGCTCTAGACTCAACTAGCTATTTCCGTCCGTTTTTTTTTTTTTTCTTTTCTTTGCGCATCGACGACTTATGGCCATTAGCGCCAATCCATTATTATTGTTATTGTTATTGTTATTATTATTGTTATTGTCACATACTAATTAGTGTATTTTTTCTTTTTTTACAGAGAAAGATAAGACATTAAGAAGTTAGTGGTAAGTATAATTTGAAATAGTTAGTCGCATTGTGAATTTCAGTTTTTACACGTATTTAATATTAATTCAATTATTAGTTGATTATTATCTACAACTGCATAGTATAACTGGCTGTTAACGGAAGTATGTAAGTAACTAAAGTTAAGTTTATAGACCGGGAACCTGGAAGGCGCAAAAGACGCGTTTGATGTGAAAATACAGTGAAGAAAGGGGCGCATTTCTTCATACCGCTTTGGCTGCAGTACCTGGGGAATAATTGGAGTTAAGGACAAAAAGAAATATGGTATCACAAACTAATTTTGAGTATTTTACAGTGAGAGCAAACTTGTAAAAAACAAGAATGGCCATATTGCTTACCTTGTAAAGTTCTCTGTGGTAAATAAAGTTTATTTAGACCCTGCATTTTTTATATTTAAATTTTACTTGTAGAAATTGTAATCGTGTCCAATTTTAGATATCGAGTTATCACCGGAAATACACGTTTCGAAGTTCCCTGAAACCAAAAAAAAAGTGGTTTTTAGAAAATGGTCTTTTTTTTTATTATTTTATTCCAAGTAACAGTAACCCAGTTGGATGGGAATTTATTTAAAGTATAACATTACATGTATCACATGATGTACAACGAATGCGTATGTATGTGTGTTTTTTTTCCTGGTGAGAGTATCCCTAACACCAGGGAGTACATTTCTACATGCTCCATACAAATGAGTATATTACATGTATTTTATTTACAGACATATTTTAATATAATATGTATTATCTACATTGCGTGAACTTATAAAACAAATTAATTTTGATTGAGATGGCTGTTAAAAAAAAATAAATAAATAAAAATAAAAGAAATTTAATAATTTAAATGTGTAACCGTGAATTTCAAATAATCAAATAAACAGAAATAATTCAAATAATCACATAAAAAAAATGTAAAACAAATGCAACATTTCATTATATATTAACATGTCATTATACATTTCACAATTAAATAACAAATTTAAATTATTTTAACACACTAAAAAGGAACGGAAAAATCTGGTGTGATACATTCACACAACTTTCTCTTACTCAAGTTTACAAAATTGCGAATGACAAATTTTATAGTTGATATATCAAATTTAATGAAATTCGTCAGTGTTTTTATGGAGAAAATCGCAAAAATTATAAAATACTTCCTTAATTAAAAACGCATTTTTGGTCATCCGATTTTTTTCAGTTTCAACATTTCAACAACATATTTAATTCTAATGAATATTATTTAGATGATAGAATTGTGTAATAAACTGAAATAGCACTTTAGAGGAAACCGTAACGCCACTCCTCCCCCCAAAAGTAACCCACAAATCAATTTTCCCAGAGAAATGTTGCAAATAAAAATTGTAGCTCTTTGTATGCATAGTTAATATAGCAAGTTTGAAGAAAATCGTTGCAACCATTTTTGAGAAAATCGCAAACGAACTAGTAAAGTAGTTCTTCCGGTAGAGGATTTTGAAAGGTGAACTACTGTCAGAACCCATAGAGATACGTAAATGGAATATCAAGTTTGAACTTTCTATGGTTTTTCGTTTTTGAGTTATGCTGTTCACATACACACAAATACACACACACACACACACACACACACACACACACACCTTTTTCTAAAAATCACGTTTTTGGACTCAGGGGACCTCAAAACTCGATATCGGAAATTTGACAAAAATAAGATACTTCCTGTTACTAAGAGTAAGTAAAAATTAAAATAATTTTTACTTGAAGTTAATAAATTAAAATTAGAGACTATCAAAATCAATTTTGTTGACAAATTTGGTAAACTTTGGGTGATCATTTTTGTCAATTAGCTGTTGGCCAACCTTCTCCAAGAAGGGTGAGCTTTCTGACGAGGTGTGTTTGTGTGTGTGTGTGTGTGTGTGTGTGTATATGTATTTATGTATGTATGTATGTATGCATGTATGTATGTGAACAGCGTAGTTAAAAAACGGAATCATAGAGTTCAAACTTGATATTCAGTTTAGATAATACTATGGAATCCGACAGTAGGCTATCTGTCAAAATTCCTCAACCGAAAGTACCACTTTACTGAGTGGTTTTCTTACTTCCTTGCAATTTTCTCAAAAATTGCACCGACGATTTTCTCCAAATTTGGTATATCAAATACACATACAATGATCTACAACTTTTATTTAAAACATTTCTCTTCATATAAGAGTATTTTTGGGGGAGAGTTTGGGGTTAGGTTTTCCCCTAAAATGCTATTTCAGTTTACTAAAAAATTCTGCCATCTAAATAATATTAATTTAGAATTAAATATGTTGTTGAAATTCCAAGTTTGAAGAAATTCGGATTGATCGATCGTTCGTTTTTACTGAAATCGTACTTTTTAATTTTCTGGTATTTTCTTTAAAATGGCTCCAACGATTTTCTTCTTTAAACTAGTAATGTGAACTACACAAATAAAAAGCTACAACTTTTATTTGTAACATTTTTCCTGGTTATGTAAATTAAGGGGGCTTTTGGTGGAATTGGGGGGGGTTTATGTTACCCACCATAAGTCCTATAATAGTTAATTATACAGCTCTTCTATCTAAACAAAATTAATTAGAAACGGCCGAAAATTCCGAGTTTAAAGGAAATTAGTAAAGCGGAAGTGCGCTTTTACTGAACAGTTTTTTTTTCAGTTTTCGACGAACTTCGACGAATTTCATTAAATTTGGTATACTAACTATAAAATTTGTCATTTACAAGTTTTGAAAACTGGAATATGAGAAAGTTGTGCGAGTGTTTCACCCCAGAATTTTTTTTTTTTTTTAAATTAAACCACTCGCTACCATTTTATTTCTTTTTTGACATAAATCTTTGTCCAATTCCAATTAATGATCCTATTTTCAAATGTGGTTTTCTCGGTTTATTCATTATGTTGAATAGTTTCGTTTAACGGTGATTGAGCAATGTATTTGTACCTTTTTTGTGCACTCGAGTTCAGGTATTAACCACATGAGCGCGTATGGCAACTGAACAGGTGTGTTGAATATTAAAATTTTCAAATATTTTCACCAACCTCATTCAATTAAATACCGAGAATGAAATTTTAATTCAAGTCAAATATTCTGGCTATCATTATTAAACTACATTCAAAATAGGTGTGTGATTTATTTGTTTCAATTTAATAATGGGGAAATACCAAAGAGTGATTTATATGCTACTATTTCATCTTTTATTTTAATAAAACAATTTCCATAAATGATAACAAATACATTTTTGTGCATGCGGCTAGTAAATATAATTTTAATGATAAAATGCATTCCAAGAATATTGTAGAGAAAATGTTTTTAACATTTATGTGCTCTTTATAATTTATAGATTGTTTACAACAAAGAGAAAATAATAGTTAAGTAAAAGCAAGACAAGTGAACATAAAAAATAAAATGGTAGAAAAGGAATGTTTAATGCACTGAAAAAAGAAAAGAATCTAAAAAAGGATGTACGTATATATATATATCTCCCTTTTCCAATATATCGATCAGTCAACATGTCTACTGTAAAGGATCTGCTAAATTCTATCGCCTAGTTAGTGCTAACAACTTCCTACCTTAGATTTTGGACAAAGTTTCATGCTTTAAACTTTCTGGCTTCATTATGAGTTTAAGTTCTATGTTCACTTTATCATTAATAAGATAGTTTGATTGCACTTTCGTAAGTTATAGTTCAGAATCGGATATGTATCTAACGAGATTATATACAACTCAGCGGTTGAAGTTGGTTTTAAATATTTTGTGATTTGAAACAAAAATAGTTTTTCATTTTCTTTGTAATGAACCATAAAAACCAACCAATAAATCATATCATCCCAACAAAAGATACCAAAATATAGTTTATCCTAAAAGTTAATATAAATGGAGAAATTCACAAAATATCAGAATACACATCTTATAAAGATGTTTATACTGGTATATGTTTATTAAGAGGAGATTTTCTAAAAATACCATACATGTTTACTGTAATGTATTCACACAAATGAAAAAAAATCTGGTGTGAAACACTCACACAACTTTCTCTTACTCCAGTTCTCAAAATTGAAATTGAGAAATTTTATAGCTAGTGTACCAAATTTAATGAAATACGTCAAAACTGAAAAAAACTGTTCAGTAAAAACGCACTTCTGGTTAACTAATTTTCTTGAAGCTAGGAATTTTGGCAATCTATTTATTTCTAATTAATGTTGTTTGGATGGTAGAATTGTATAATCAACTATGGTAGCACTTTGAAGAAAAACATAACCTCCCCCCAAGTTCCCTTAAATGAATTTTCCCAGAGAAATGTTTTAAATAAAAGTTGTAATCTTTGTATGCATAGTTTATATACGATGTCTCAAGAAAATCGTCGGAGCCATGTTTGAGAAAATCGCGAAAAAGTGAAAAAAATCATTTAGTAAAATGGTAATGTAAACAAACGCACTTCCGCTGATCAGATTTTTTTCAAACTCGGACTTTCTACAACAATTCTAATTAACATTATTTAGATTGTCTAATAAAATGAAATAGCACTTCAGAGGAAACCGTTACCCCGCCCCTCCCCCAAAAGTGCCCTTAAATGCATTTCTCTGGAGTAATGTTACAAATCGCAAAAAAAGAAAAAATCGCAAAAAAGTAAAAAAAAAACAGCTAGTAAAGAGGTACTTCCGGTCTAGCAATTTTGACGTATAACGTACTGTCAGATTCCATGGTGATACCTAAACGGAATATCAAGTTTGAACATTCTACGGTTTTTCGTTTTTGAGGCATGCTGTTCACATACATACATACACACAGACTATTTGCTAAAAACCACTTTTCTGGATTCAAGGGACCTCGAAACGGATATTTCCGGTAATAACTCGATAATTTGATACGATTACAATACTTCCTCTTACTAGGAGTAAGAGAAAGTATCTGCTACAACAATACTTATTTTTCCCAATTGAATATTTCTTCAAAGTTAGAAATATTTTTTCAACTCACACAATAAATACATTCATACTATTACAAACATCATGAACCTGCTTATTGTGGTTGGGTCCGCAAAGCTGGAAAGTATCAAAGATATTTGCCTGCATTATTTTTGTAGTCATTGACCGGTTTCGGGCGTTCGCCCATCATCAGAATTTTTTTTTTTTTGTGAAAAAACATTGTGATAACATAGACTTGCAGAGAGCAAATTCAGTTTATTCACTCTATTGTATAAAGTACTTCTACTCTTAATTTAAAGTAATAAAGACAAGAGACTGTCCCTAATATTACTTATGGTACTTAGAATTCAGCTGCTACTGAATATGAATATATTTTAGCAAACTCAATAATGAGTTTTAAAAGACGATACGGTCACCGGTGTTTACTTGATTGTAATCGGATCCGAATCATTATAGATTCATAGGAACCGAAGAGCGGAGAAACACAAAAATGAATCAAAAAGTTAGTTACTCCCCACCTAAGCCAAGAGTAAGAAGGGACATTCTTCCCGTGTTACCCCTTTCCTCTTCCGGTACTTGGGAGAGTTTAAGGACCGTACATACCATCTTGGGGTTTACCAGTCCCCCCGTTGCAAGCAACGGTGTCGTTTTACAAGAGAAGGATGTCACCACTATGGAGAAGCTATTAGTGCAAGACCTCGCCATGGCAGAAGTGCTCACCCGAGGCACTCTCCCGCTTGACCCATTAAAAGGCAGGTTAAGATACGCGCAACCCAGCGCGTGAAATAATTCCACGAAGTGGTCTCACCTTACTCCCAGAAGCTAGGGAAAGCACCCAAGAGGCTCTGGTAAACCCGATCGTGCCATCTACTGATTCCTGTCCATTGCCTCAAGTACAGGGATACAGCAACCCAGGATACTACAGGCAACCCTGCAAGGGAAAAGGATCAGGATAGATTGGTCGGAGTGAGGGAATCCCCAACCTGCGAGAGCCAGAGGTTGATTGCAGACCCGTAAGGTGGGCGATGGTGACGCCATATACCTACGCCCAAAGTAGGAAGGAACAGTTCAATTCATATAAATAAACTAAATATCATATAAATAGTGTGACAGAGGACTACAGTTTACGACGAGTTTACAACCAGTCAGCAACCTCAACCAGTCTGTCTCTTACATATTTCTCTCGCTACCTAACTTCTACTGTAAAGTCCTTGCAGTTTGTTTTTCTCCGGTCTTCGGATCTTATGAATCTATAATGATTTGGATCCTATTGCATTATCTTATTCCTAGTACAAGGAAGTATTGCGATCGTATCAATTATTTATTCAAAATGTATGTTTGAGGTCCTCTGAGTACGAAAAAGAATGTTTTTGTAATTTTCTCTGAAAACTGTGTTTAACATACATGATAGTTCTCTGTATCCAATTTTTATGAAATTCAATGGTGTCTTTTGAGAGAAAACCAAAGAAAACTGAAAAAGTGTTTAGTATTCTTGCACTTCCCATGACCAGTTCTCTTCGTACTAAGAAAATAGTAGGTATCATATAGTGGAATAATACTTTAGTAGGAAATTTAACGCCTCCTTTCTCCAAACCCTCTCTTAAATGAATTTTCCCGGAGAAAGATGTCAAACAAAAGTCATAGATCTATGACTTATTTAAGACTATGTAGATGCAGATATTGCATATACAAAGTTTAAAGCCAATCTTTGGAGCTATTTTTGAAAACATCGCAACAAAACTATTAAAAAATATATTCACTAAAGTGGTACCGATTTTGATCAAAATCCTTATTATTGCGTCCGCCGACAGCACTTAAACTAAATGTCAAGTTCAACTTTTTACGATTTTCCATTTATGTATCATGCTGACCACAAACACAAATACAGACAAAAACACACCACGCAACTGGGATATGTCGGCATGGAAGGTAATGCGGTGGCCGACACCCTGGCAAAAGAGAGCGCTGCATCTCCTTTCTTGAGGCCTGAGCCCTTTAGCGGAGTCAGCGATCAGATATTCTTGGAGGAAATCTTTGAAAGAGGAGGTGGCGAAAAGAGCTCGTCTCTGGAACGCTCTCCCGGGACTGAGGCACGCCAAAGGAGATTACAACCAGGAAAAGTCGAACGCCTGCAACAATCTGAGTAAGAATGAGATCTGCACACTCAGAGCACACCTGAGGAAGCTGGGCCTAGAAGAAGATCTGCACATGCAGATTCTGTGGTGAGATTGCGGAAACTCCATTACATCTTCTCACCGACTGCGAAGCCGTCATCCAAAGAAGATTCAATAGCCTGAGTTGCTACCAGGTAGGGGAGAGGAAAATAGTAAGAAAATGTAAAATATCAGTTTCAAGAAAGGTTTAATACATTGTTACCAAAAATTTTTAAATAGTCCTTTTTATTACGGTCGATTTAATTTGAAGCCAATTACATATGCGGACATCATGTAAATCTTTCAGCTATTAAAGACTATTCAGCAGCATCCTCACATTTACGGACCATATAAATCTCATAAAGAACACGTCAAAACAATCTAGAAAATGAAATTAGTAACTTTCAGATGCAGTGTTAACTTAGTCATATTAACAACACTCCCACATTTCTAGAGAAAGATACTGCTCAATTTAGACTGAACTAAGACAAATCCTATCTTGGAATGTCATAGAACTAAATGAAAATTCGACATTCTAAAAAAAAAACAGAAACTAACATGTAAAATGTTAATTTGACCAAAGATATAAATTAGACGTGAAAAATATACAACTTCAGCTTACATATTATATATAACACACATTTGGATATCAGATCTAAAACTTTGGAGGATTGCCAAATATAAACCCTCTAAATGGAAACAAAGCATACAAACAATTTCACTACGTTAGTCACACAATTACACTACTATATCACTGATACTGACATACAAATTCCATTTGTGAGCATCCCGCCTGTAGTGGTGAGCAGGGAAAAGTTTAGAATATAAGTGGTAGCTACAGTGATTGTACACTAAATATCTTGAATAACTGTAGAGAAACATTCAAGAGCTTTACAGTACTGTATGTAGAAAGAGTGTGACAGTGTGAAAGAATGACAGACTGTACTGGCAGAGTGATGGTGATGATGTTTTCTTGATGGTTGTACAGACGTTTTTGATGGTTAAGTAGCTTGTGCTATATATATAATTTGAAACTACCCCTATATCTTCTTAACTTTTCCTTCCTGATTTCTTAGGGATTGGGTTTGATGAATTTGATCTCATTTAGAAGTCAAATAAGCATAGCTTTTTAGTAGCAATATAGATTATGCCTCATGTGCGAAGTAGCTGTAGGCGGCGCTTTGTGATCTCTGGCTACAGGCAAGGCACACCATCGGCAATCCATTACATGGCATTTCATATTCCAAAAGAAGAATGCATATTCAAACAATATATTTATTAGTAATTAATGAAGTTGTGTATTCTACAAGAAATTAGTTCATCAGTGGTAATAGTGAAATTGTAGTTCTTGATGGCGCAATTTGTAGGAAAGAGAAACCAATTGACATAACACCCATAAGGCCGCTGGTTTTCTCAAGAAGTGGTAAACGAGGACTTCCTCTATATATAATAAATTATCAAATAATACTTAAAATGGTCTAGTGTTAATATCAGATAAATTTATAGAAATATTAGAAATTATAGTAATAAGTGGCATGAAGCTAAGAGATCCTAAATGTATCAGAAATTCTAAGAGTGGAAGAAAAAGTAGATAAAGTACCTGGTATTCATGAGGTAGTTCCACGCCGGTTAGGTAAGCAATTTTTGCAGTTAAAAATGTTTATATTCATTCAGCAAAATCTTCCTCGTCCTTCGCTGTTCCCAAATTGTTACCAACAAGAAATAGGATTTCGAAACCCAGATTTTTATAAAATTCCTAGTCCTTAGATGACGATCATTTTAAAAATTTCCGCATTATTGTTGTTTTCCAAAATGTTCCGCATCATTGGTTCCGAAATATATTGTTGTTTTCTGCAGTCGTTCTATTTATATGATTCGAACTCTTCCTTCCTAGTCTGGCCTAGAGGGGAGTAACTAACTTTTGATTCATTAAATGTCTGCTTCTCCGCTCTTTGGATCTTAAGGAATCTTTGATGATACGGATCCCATTAAAGCGGAATATTCATGTGTAAAAGTAATTATGCAAAATAATATCGATTAATTTTTTTTAATTCTTTCCCTAATTTATTGAACTCAATACTTTTTATTTATCATTCTTATTAGGTTAATAAAATGACCCGGATACACTAGTTATACGGCTACTAGTTTTTACATAAAAAATGTTTTAACATAAATTCTACAATGAATAGATTTAATAAAAAAAAAAATTAAAATATAAATTGAATTTCTACATATATAAATATTACTTCAATTTTCTTAGTGTTTGATTGAATCAAGTGGTGCGATTGAATGGTTGGCTATGAGATAAGGACTTTAAATTGGCTCTTAAACTTCTAATATGCTGTTTTTTTTTTCCATTTTTATTTTATTTTCTTATTTTTCCCTTGTAGAATGTTTACTCTGTATGTTGCAGGCAGGTTTATATTAAGTGGATTGTGACAAGCCGGGCGGATATTTTTATGTGAAAATAATGCCTATTTATGAATACGTGCCAATATATGATTATTTTACAGGGTTGTGTGTTAAATTAAGATTTAAATAGCATAATCATGTGGAAAAATAGTATTCTTTTGTAGAAACATTCATGTTATAATGGAGTTGATGAGGAGAGAAATTGGGATTGATTAATTAGACGAGATATGAAGACACTGTTATAATATAACTATAAGCTTACACAAACTACACTGGACTTGTAATAATGATTTTATAGAATAAAGGGTTAGAGTGATGTATATGGTTGAATCTGATAGATCGATGTTTAGCTCTCTCACTGGCTTATATACAGGTTCTCCTCACTTTAGCCTGATTAAGTCAGAGAGTACCAGAGAGATTTTGTTTTCTCTTGGTCGGGCTTGTGTTCTCTCTCTTGCCGTTACAATGTTAAATATTTGTATTTCTCAACAATATTTCAGAATTACGAAAACAGATTTTCTGCCAGAATTGTAACATATATTGAGATATTCTGAGTCCGTAAAATAAATTGTTATCGAAAAGATAGTGGACTGAATTAAACAAGGAAATTTTAGCTCATAAATCCGAAGGATTTTTTTTTTTATGAGGCACTTGTACAACAAATTGTATACATCCAGCCTATTGAGAACATTAATACTTTCCTTTTTATACATTAACGGTCTTTTAGGTAAACGGGCCAATGTTCATGTTTTATTGTTTGCTGATGACTTAAAGTTAATTTGCTCCTGTAAATAATTGAAATGATGCCATAGTGCTATAAAATAATTAACAATGCTTTTCTCGACGATGTGACAGTACTTTACTATCTATAAAACTAAATAAATGTTCTTTGATAAGCTTTACCAGAAGTTATTTTCATATCTAAGGCATATAGAATGCTTGGTTATTGTAGATCGTAATACCATAAAATTTAATAATCAAAACTCCTACAAGATTTTATTTAGTGCACTTTGATCAGATCTGGGGAACTTTGTAACCCAGTGTGGTCACCACAATATAACAAATATATCGACATGAAATAAATAAATAAATGAAATAAATTTCTTAAATTAGTCCATTATAGAAATAATCACCACTCTATAGAATATGGCAAAAATGCAACATTAAAATCCTTAAATTTGAATTCTTGTAAAGTTCAAAAACAAAACTTAATGATTTAAATTTTAATTTATGATATTTTAAACAATAAAATTAATTGTAAAGATTTGGTTTCAGCTATCTCTTTTTATGCGCCATCTAAAAAATTTCGCAAAACCACGTTATTTCATATATGATTATATAAAAGTAGTTATTGTTATAATTCTTGTGTCCGTAGAGTATTAAAGTTGTTCAATTCTCGTGATGAGGATTTGGATGTGATTTCTATCAATCGGAACAGTTTTAAAAGAAGAGCTATGTTATTATACCTAGCTATAGAGTATTTCTTTTATATTTCCAATTCTTTCTGAGTAAAAAATTTTTTATATAACTGTTTATTTTGCTAATATGTGTATATATTCATTTTTGGCAGTCTATATGTATTGCAAACATTTAAGGAAGTATTATTCGTTAAATAAATAAATAAATACCGTCAGCGCATTGAAGACGCTTTCAATGAAGTACGGATGACATGGGGTGTTTGTGAAAGGAGTAAGGAGTAACGCTCTGTAGATGGTCAAACATGCATTGTCCCAGTATATCTGGAAGCGGAATGATCGCATCTAGTTGTTGCACACGTGTGATAGGCTCCTTTTTTTTTCGTGGTGAGATATGGGCAGTTTACAATAGGCTTTCCTTTCTTATTAATGAAATAGCCCTCTTGATAATGACAATTCAGTATAAAACTGTTTTAATTCTCATAAACTTGAAAACATGTCAATCTCATTATTGAAATTTCAATTTTAATCAATTTTTATATAATATTTCTTCTCACAGCTATAGGAGACAGTAAATATTCCTTACGATTAAAAGAACGTTAATGATATTCTGAACATTCGGCTAGTCATAACTCAGTTTTTTGATGTTGGATTACCAGTAATAGGTGGAATGAAATGTCTTATAATACCACAGCATCCGCAATATCTAAGAGACGTTATAAAGCCGGCTGTAATCAAAAGACCTAAGTAATTAAAGCTAAACCAAGAGAACTTTATGATTAATTTTAGCTGTAGAAATCGGTCGCCGATATTATACAAAAAATGAGAATCCATCCGTCCTAACCATCAATGGGGCAATATGGTTTTATTGAAATAACCAAGAAATCAGCATCATCCTGGTATAATAAAAATAAAGCCTGTAGTTTTTTAATATGAAAAAATATTTGTAATGAAATATTGGTTATTCGATGTTATAAAGGAATTTTTTAATAGAAGTCAATCTCATCCTACAGATAATCTATGCAAATAATGGATGAAGTCTGCAAAAAACTATTGTTACCACTTTTAGAAAATCGTTCAAAATTTAAATAAAAAAAAAAATCAGTAATATCATTCCTAGGTTGACAGATTCAGACCGTAACTTAGTCTGACCGGATTCGAAGGTGGTACATAAAGGACTGTCGAAGTTTGAACTTTCTGCCGTTTATCATTTTGAGATATTTTGTTTTCATACACATACACACAACTTACATACACATACATATAAATATACACTTCATACCTAGATTCAAGGAGGCAACAATAGAACAAGGACTACAAACTCATTATTACAAAGTATTGAAGATTTACCTGGAATGTAAACTGAAAACAAGTATTGATATAAAAAATAGAAAATTCAATAAAAGGCAGAAAAACTCAGATATAATACGTATGGTAATGGCAGTAGGCTTTGACAGTAATTGATGTTAAAGTGGTGACATGAGAACACAGAAACTGGCACTGAATTCACAATTTATAATTTAAACGATTTACTGAGTTAGGAAATAAGAAAGTTATAGAGTTATAGAATTACCGAGCGAAGGTGCATTAAAATTCAGTTGCGTTTAATGATTGTTGGTTGCGTAATGAATGTAGATAGAATTATAGAGTAGGCTGTTGTCAGTTGCTTGAAGATTCACGTGGCTAGTTAAAACTCTTGCTTGTTTTAATAGCGGTGAGCTAGTAGTGTCGTTAGCCTGATGAAATTTTCAAGATTGAAATTGAGGAAGCGACTGATGTTTGCTTTTTGAAGTTTATCTGATGACTATTGCACTATACAGAATTGTTTTAGCGACACTCATAGGCCATTAGAGGCAGCTTCTATGAATGGAGTCCGTTTATCAGTACTTTAATGGGTGTAATATAAGCTAACCTGCACTTGGAGGCTCAGTAGGGCGCCTTGATTCGCTTATGATACTATTGAGCCCAGATTTTTTTTGACGATTTTGCTGGCGTTTATTCCATTACAATTTAGGGCAGTTCAAGACAGAAAAATTCTACATAATTTCAAAATTATGGAACCATTACACACAGGTTATGAAACCATTACACACATACATTTCACATAATTAACAACAGGTAACTGCATTATGACAACACTAAGGATCAAACTGGGAACACTAAATCTGTGACTGTCCACACATTATTACGACAGAAAACAGTTAACAAATTGGTCGTTTATTTTACTATCATTAATACATTCATTTAATTTTAACGAAATAGACATTTTTTTTTTTCACTTGCGTAATGAATGTAGATAGAAATATAGAGTAGGCTGTTGTCAGTTGCTTGAAGATTCTAAATATCATACATAGATAGATTCAAGAAGACAACAGCAGAAGAAGGACTACACACTCATTATTACAAAATATTGAAGATTAACCTGGAAAGAAAACTGAAAACAAATACTGATAAGAAATGGAAAATTCAGTAAAAGGCAGAGAACTCAGATATACATACGATATTATAGCAGGCAATGATGGTAATTGATGGTGAAATGAGAACACAGAAACTGGTACTTTCCAAATAAGTAATGCGATCGTGCCATTTTTTTCGAAATTGACCTGATATACATGTTTTTGGATTTTGAACATGAATAAGATGTTTTCTGTAAATGGTCTGTATGGTGTGTTTGTGTGTGTGTGTTTTTTGTTTTGTTTTGTTTCTTCCCAAAAGCAACAGTTATGGGAAGGAGTTTATTTACAGCATGCTCCGTAATAAATACATTACATGCATTGAATATAACTTCAGAAATACAAAATTTACAAATTAATAATAACAATTATATAATATACATAATGATCATATTATAGCCAAGAAAAACATAAGAAAATAGATAAAATAAAATGATGAATGAATAATAATACAAATACATAATGAAAATTATAGATATTAGTAAAATAGAACACCAACGAAATACCAAGAAACTAAGCACTAACTAACAAATGAAAATTAATTAAATTAATAAAATTAGAAAACTGCTTGCAGAACTTTTGTGATACGAGATCTTTAAGTTGGGGAGGCCACAGTAAACCATGCAGAAGCACTTGCAGAATTAGTGGAGCTCTTATATGATCGAGTAGAGGTCAGTACAGAATGATATGTTCAACATTTTGTGGATTAGCAGAGCAAATAATTTGTCCATGACCACTGAAAATCTGGTTTAGTTTATAAGTGAACTTCAGATCGGTGCGTTGTCTTGCTGAGACAGTCGAAAAGAATGGTTTTGTAGTTGCCCCTTTGTTGCAGTTCACCAATTCTTGGTTCCACTCATCTTCATACAACAGTTTGAAGTATCGCTTCAGAAAAGAAGATGGCACTCGATCATATACAATTGGCAAGGTTGACGATTTTGCAGGTTCTTTTGCAAACTGATCGGCTTTTTTATTGCCTTCCAAACCTCTGTGAGCTCTTACCCAAGCAAAATGGACGACCCAGCCCAATTCTTCACTGAAATGCCATAATCTTTCCCTAGCCTCTTCAATAAGTGGTAGATGATTGTTTCTGTTCTTTAAGCAGTCAAGAGTAACCTGACTAACAGTCATTATACATGCCGACCTGCTCTGTGGTGCCAACTCCTCAATAATAGCTAACCCTTTAACTATTGCCATTCCTTTCGACTGATTGTTAGAGGCAATGAGCCGCAAGTTTTTACCTGCCGACCAGATGTTCCTTGTCTTGTCTGTTATTATAGACCACCACTGCACGACCTACATGTTCGTCCTCTTTGCTACCATCAGAATATTATATGTTTAGAGCATATTCAATATCTTTTTTGCGCCTCTAATATCGATGGTACAAGTGCAGGATGAGTCCATTTGTCTACTGGGGTTGGTAAATCCGGTACTATGTGAAAGTCTGCATCAATTAATGAGGAATGTTGTTTTGAAAGAAATGTGTGTGTGTGTGTCTTCATGTCTGAATCGGTGGAAATATTTAAACAGAATATCTCAAAAATGTAAAATCTTGCAGGAAGCTTTAAACTTGGTATTATTCCGTTTAGATACAACCACCGTATCAGACACGAAGATTCCGGACAAAATCCATCATCCAAATGTGCATCTTTACTGAATGGTTTTTCCTTCAGTTTTTCGTGATTTTTTCTCAAAAACGGCTCCAACGACTTTCATTAAACATCGTAAACTATCTATACAAAAAAAATAATTTTTTTACACGCTTATGTAACAATGAGGACATTAATTAAAAATGTAAAGAAATGGATTATTTGATAATTATTATTTCATTTGATTGTTTAAATAATAGTGGGGTGGGGGGGGGGGGGGAATTAATTTAATGTTAAAGTTTTAGAAAAGTTTTTAGTTAAAATTTAAGTCAGGTTTATATTGAATTAGGGAAGTATGGGAATGTTGTTTGTGTTTCAAATCCTAGCATTGTATATGTTGGACGTGTATGCTATTGATAAGGTTCAATCTGCCAGCGGACAATCCACACTCTGTCACCCCCGCTAGCTGCTAGTATTATTTCAGCACTCTCTTAACCACACATACTGTTCTGCCTGCCTGCTATTACCATCAACAACACCAAAGGCCAAATGAATTACCAACATTCTGTTCCCAGCCAACAGAAAATGTTTTCTTCAGTCTGGTTTGATTTCCAACTTCTTCCACATTCACAATCAATACTGTATCGACCGATTTTTTTTTGTTATCCAAATTATTGCAGATTATATATTACTTTTTTTGTATGACCGTAAAAAAGAAAATGTGATTGAGTCAAAATTTCGAAATTTTAAGTTTATATTCGAAAATACCAGTTTTGTTTGTGGGTCCCCTGAACCCCGAAAAAGTGGTTTTTAGAAAATGGTATATAATTTGTGAATAGTATAGCTCAAAAATCGAAAAATTGCAGAAAGTTCAAACTTAATATTCACGTTTAGGTATCACCATGGGATCCGACAGTAAGTTATGTGTTAATTATTTTTCTGTAAGTACCACTTTACTGAATGCATTTTTTCACTTCTTTGCGATTTTTCATTCTCTTTTCACTTCTTTTCATTTTCTGATCGAAAATGGTTCCAATGATCTTAGTTCAACAATAGGAATGAGGATTCACAATTTTTTTTCTTATAGCTCACATCTATGTTTTTAACGATAATAGCATGTAGTTAAAAAGAACGTAAGGTTCCTCGGGGTCTGGGAGAAAAAGTATGTAGAAGGATATTTGGCCCGAAGTGTGTGAATGGCGACTAGAAAATAAGACAAAATGAAGAACTAAGGGACTTGTTTGGAAAGCCGGATATAATCGCCCAAAGCGAGGTTGAAATGGTTGGGACATGTGAAAAGGATGAGTGAGGAGAGGTTACCTCGAAAATTATTAATTGGGAAACCAGGCGGCAGAAGAACGTAGTGACGTGTAAGAAGACCTCCGTCGGGTTGGAGTGAGAAGGATGGCGCCTCAAGGCCGCAGACCGAAACGAATGGGGAAAACTTATTGTGGAGGTCTAGGTCCTACTTTAAGGACTGTTGCACCGTATAGTAAATAAATAAAAAAACAGTGGTTGAGATGGTTGGGACATGTGAAAAGGATGAGTGAGGAGAGGTTACCTCGAAAATTATCAATTGGGAAACCAGGCGGCAGAAGAACGTAGTGACGTGCAGGAAGACCTCCGTCGGGTTGGAGTGAGAAGGATGGCGCCTCAAGACCGCAGACCGAAACGAATGGGGAAAACTTATTGAGGAGGTCGAGGTCCTACTTTAAGGACTGTTGCACCGTATAGTAAGTAAGTAAGTAAGCATGTGTATTTTTGTTTTTCCTAACCGGTTTTCATCCATTGTCAGAATAAGGTTTACAATAATATACATGCTAGGATGGATAAAATCATAAGTAATAAATATTATGTTAGACTTAACTCATTTTGCATTTTCTTTTTTTTAAAATAAATTTTTATTGCACAATTTGATAAAATACCTATGAAGGGAAAATTAGTAAAAAATATTATAAATTTTTCGTAGATATAATTAACTTTAAATAATTAGCCAATCACAGTGGAAGAAGTGAATGTGTCAAATGTGGGCGTGGTCAACTAGATAATAATAAATTTCTGATTGGCCTAATATAAACCCACATTTCACACCTTCTTCTTCTTCACCGTGATTTGTTAATTATTTATAACTAATTATTTCTTTTTTTTAAAAAAAGTTAAATAATCAAATTGTGCAATAAAATTTTTTTATAAAAAAAAAAAAAAAATGCAAAAAGTCAAGTTATTTCTAATAATATCTGATATTTTATCCGTCGTAGCATACATATTCCATTTATTCCTGACCGGTTTCGGATTTTCATCCATCTACAGAGCAAACTCACCAAGTTCGTTTAGAGAGTTCACTTCAACGTAATGTTTCTGTTACACTCACACTTGTTGGTGGTTTTAAACTTTTATTTCCATTTATCCAGGAAGATTCTTAATGTGGTGATATATTCACTTTTTGGGGGGATTTACCTTAAGTTCACATTTATCTCATTCTTCTGCACGATGACGACCTGGTCATGGAGAAAAGACTTTTCCTTTATTTCCAATCCCAGTTTATTGTTGAAAGATTACTGAAGTTAAAGTTTAAATGAGCATTCTATATATTATTTTAGAATAATGAATATCATTACCTTGTTAAACTCAAAAACTAGTAATGAGAAATCAAAATAAAATGATAATTTCAAACATAAATATGCTTTCCGTTGGAAACACAAAAAATTTACAATAAATACAACTAGATATAACTACGATAATTGATATATCTATGATAATTAATAATGAAATTATTCGTGCGAATTGTTAGTAATATTTTATTGATAAAGTTTGTTAACTAACTTCATAACAGAAGCTTTAGTAATTAACTCAGTACTATTATAAGGAGTTTGCATGGAGTGTGTAACTCACTTTGATCAAAAGCCATAACCTCTCCTAGATTTCTATCATTTTAACTGTGAAGTCAAGATCATAATATATACCTAGTTATTGTTAATTCAAAAGGATGAATTTGTTATTTTTTTTTTAAAGATTTATTGCTACTTTTATCTTCAATTAATTAAAAGAATACTATTATTTAACAAAAAAACAAATCTTCAGTGTTAAGATTCATTAAAGCATTTGAAAATTATGCAAATTCTTACCGAATTTTCTAAATACTAAAAAGAGAAAATTATTTGGTGGAAATGGAGTTTTTACAGAAAATGCATGTTTTGTTTAATATGTAAAAGTTGAGTTTTATTATAATTGTACTAACACAAGTAAGATAAAGTTGTGTGAGTGTTCTATTTATTTTCTGCGTTTTTTTTTTGTTTTTTTTTTTAAGAAAATTAATTTTTTTGAGGTTCTGGAGGATATATGTCGTTAAGTATAATGGAGCTAATGAAGGAGAGAAATGGTCTGGTTTGAATGAAAAATAAAATATGGCTAACACTATATAATGTAAAAATTGACACTGACTGTCTGGACTTTACACTTCAAATGGTAGAGTATGGTAAAGTGGTAAAAAGTAAGGTAAATGACACGTTGTGTCTGACGAGTTAACTCAGTTGCATGAACTCTGTTGTATATCTATCTCCCATCGCTGTATTTATGTAGTTTCTCCCACTCTAGTCCAAAAGAGTGGGACATTTTTGTCTCTCTTTCTCTGCTACGGATCCTCTCTTTGGATCCTATTACATCATCCTCTCTCCTGAAGAAATTTTTCATACATAAAAAATTTGAGCGTGCTGATGTGTGTATGTTTGTAGCACATCTGGTTTTGCTACGAGTTTGTTGTAGCTAGCCTGGGTTTGTTGAAATTAGCTAAGTTGATGAAGACTCGCTTTTGATGCAGAAAGCTAGTGATGAAGCTGTTGCGAATGTGATGGATGCAAGAAATTATATCTATTTTAATTGAAGAAAATTATAAGAAAAATACAAGCTTGGTGGCAAAAAGGGTAACCCAGGTAGAAGAAATACAGTTATAGGAAGAGTTCATGAACCTTGTTAGGATTGTCTACCCGCTTCTTCTCACAGGGGAAGATTTAAACGAACAATTAGAAGACATTACTTCCAGAATAGTTTAAAACAGACATTCAAGCAGTACATTTGTTTTTCGCTCTCTTAGAATCAGTGGCAGTTTAAGTTATAACATAAGACTTTATTCCAACTAAATTCAGTAAATTAATTAATACTGCTCTGTTATTGAAAAGCATTTAAATTTCTTTAAAGATAATATATTTAATTTAATCTAGCAGTGCTCTCTTATTTCTTATTATTTCTCTTAAAACTTACGAACACAAGCCCTTTTACAAATCCGCTCACGCCACAAGCTACCACTATACTACAACATATCGCACTAAATAAATTTCACGAGCTAGCCAGTGATATTGAGAGCTAGCAATGGTTATGAAAACTAGCTTATGTTGTAGCAGCTAGTGATGGCCTTGTTGAGAACTAGCTAAGGATGGTAGTGTTGCCATTCCACGATGGTGATGTTACAAGCTAGCTAGTGATGTTGAAGCTGAACTACACGCGAGATTTGAAAACGCTGCCACCAATATAATGGGGTGATGAAGGAGAGAAATGGTCTGGTTAGAATGATTAACAGAATATGGTTAACACTGTATAATATGATAAATGACACTGACTGCCTGGACTTTACACTTGAATTGATAGAGTATGGTAGAGTGGTAAAGGGTAATGACACGTAGTGATTGGCTGTATGAACTCAGTAGTATGTTCTCCTATCTGTTTCCCGTCGCTGTATTTATGTAGTCTCTCCCACTCTAGCCTCTATTTTTGCCTTTCTTTCTCTGCTACGGATCCTCTCTTTGGATCCTATTACATTAAGCTTTATTCTAAAGTGCTCTCTTCCATTTACAGCAGGGTACCCAATTGATAATATTCAGAATAATTTGTTGCAATAATTCCAAAGCTGGAAGAAATAATTTGTAAATTGAAAGACCATTTATGCAAAGAAGAGAAAAATGTGTGAATTTTTCACAGACGCTTCATAATAATTTTAAAAGCAAGAATTCCTTTAATATTAAATAAATATAAAAAAGATTAATTATGATTAAAAAAGTTTATGAATTATGTATGAAAAATGTTAATGTTTAGGCTAAACTAGAAATGGTTTTTACATTTCATAAGAAAAATGGTACGTTATTAATGTTTACCACCGGCGATGCTATTATAATGACTTCTGAACGTGGTTAATTTGATTTATTCCATTTGTTTAAAAAGTAACGTTAGAAATTTTAATATGAATAGATGTTTTATTTCTTGTTGTTTATCATTATTTCCATGTTTTACAGTGGACATTTTTGTCTAAGATGAATTCCTTTAATTAAATTTTTGTTTAATTAAACAAAAATACATTCAATTTTAAGATTGGGTCCATCTGGTGTTATACCTGAGAATTATCTCCAATGTTATACAGATTTGCACATTCCAATTCCTACCGTATCCATAGCTACCGGTCCAAAGTCCTTCGGGAAATCACCAGTGCTCCTCACTATGTCTCCAATCAAACCCTTCACAATGATCTTAAAATTCCTTTTGTTCACCAGCTGTTTCCATGATTCCACATCTGCCCATTCTAACCCACTTATCCAAAGACTGTTTTCTGCCACCATCCTTGATAAACCTCTCTGAAGATTAAAATGCCGCTGGCCTCGGGACTTCCTCAATTATTAAGCCTCCACTTCTCTGAAAAATAAATTAAAATTACAAGGGAGTTCTTCTATTGGGAGGAAACGCCAATCTTTGTTTTTTCATGTCGATCTCTCCCATATCAAACAAATTCGCGTCGTGATACGATGTATTGTTATGAATACCAGGAAAGTGAAAAGCAATAAATCAATAAATAAATTATCTCGAGCTAGTTTTTTCTCACCTCTTTTGAAAAAAAGTTTGGACACTTGAGGTTGGTTAGACTGAACTTTTAAAGAGACTAAAATGTATATGCCGCTTGATGATAAAACAAACGTACAAAATAATGGAAAAAGTGAACAACGAGATGGCACAAAGAGGATACGATGACAAATCTTCCAGCGATTTTTCCTTGTTGACATATTTTATTCATACACATGAAATGTTGATGATGTGATGTGTTGTATGTTTCTAGTAGTGTGTAGCACGAGCGGTTTTGTAAAGGGGCTTGTGAGTGTGTATGTTTAAGATACAGATAGAAATATTAAGAAATAAATAAGAAAACATTGCTAGATTAAATTAAATATATGTTATCATTAAGGAAATTTAAATACTTTTCAATATCACAATGATAAACTTATTAAATCAATTTAATCAAATGTTAAACTCTTATAACTGGCACTGAAGCTAAGAGAGCGATTCCTGATACAAGTGTTCTGATTGAATTTCCAATACAAACTGTCCTGTTTTGAAGCAGAATTTAGACTGTCCCTCTTGAAAGAATGCCTCTTCGAAGTTCAAATCCTGCCATGTGAAAAGGGGCAAAAAGAAAAAGGTGACTAAGTTCTCTGAACTCTTCTGTAACGGTGTTCTTTACCTGAATAGTCCCTTTTGTTAGCGAATGTTAATAATAATCCTTCAAATAATGATTTTCTTCAAATAAAATATATTTTACATTTACTTCTTCTACTACATACATAATTACAGACCATTCGCTAAAAACAAATTCAAACAGAGGTCCTCAAAACATTACGGTACTTACGATAAAACCTCAATGTCGAAAATTTGACACAATCGTAATATACTTCCTCTTACTAGGAAGTAAGTGAAAGTAAAAAGCCTCATGTGAAATACAAGTACTTACACTACTTTTTCTTAATGCAATGAAAGCTGAATGCTGCTGCTGCTAATCTGGAATCCCCCCTCTAAATATCAATAATTTTATTCAAAAAATGTTTCAAATAAAATTGATTTATGTTTATACGCGTATAATATATACGATTGAAATTGTTTTAAAAATCGTGGAAGCCGTTTTTAAAGAAATCATGAAAAAAACTATATATATATATATATATATATAAAATCATTCATTTCCTAGAAAACAAAAAGTAAAGTCAAGAATTCAAGAAAATAGACAGGCTCCATGATACTTTGATTAGTTTCAAGTAATTCGTATTACAAACACATGGACATAAAAAATAAATAAATAAATTCTGTAAAGTATTTTATTCACTATCAAAACGATTGAAATAGCCAACAAATAGGCAGGCTGGCAATTCTATTTACATAGGTTAAATTCCACATTGATGTTTTTGTATCTAAAAAGAATTCGTAAGGTTTTTTAGTTGATTTGAAATTCCAAAGCTGCCAGAGGAAATACTTTTGGAATGAAACAATTTCGGTCTTACTACTATGCATCGTTTAATTACGGAATTTATACAAACTATTTAATTATTCTTAATGTTAGTAAAAAAAAGTAAAAAATAATAATTTGTTATTTAATTAACCAGAAATGCCTACAATTCAATTAAGTCAGTATAAGTCAAGAAATTACATTAATATAAATAAACATCTCACATATCTAATAAAAAAAATATGTGATGTTGAGATTACACTCATACGATTTTCTTTTGCTGAAATTCTAATTGGTAACATTTTCTTCAAACTGCGTACGTTTATTAAAGTTTGGCTGATATTATTGTGTACATATACAAAAGTATGGGCATACTTATTTTACCTTCAAAAGCCCAGAAGGAGATTCAAAAGCCCAGCCAGCAACCTATCCTATAAAGTCTCATTGATTTTCTTCAATTTGGAAATTCCTAAATTCTAGCATACTTCTTAAGAAACTATAGTATTATATACTGGGCAACGTTTAACACGATAACGCTTTTACTTTCTCTTACTCCTAGTAAGAAGAAGTACTGTAATTGTGTCAAATTTTCGATATTGAGTTTTCACCGGAAATATCCGTTTTGAGGTCCCCTGAGTCCAAAATGGATTTTAGCAAATGGTCTGTGTGTGGTGTGTGTGTGTGTGTGTGTGTGTGTGTGTGTGTGGGTGTGTATGTATGTGAACAGCATAGCATAGCTCAAACTGGATATTCCGTTTAGTTACCACAATGGGATCCGACAGTGGATCATCTGTCAAAATTCCTCAACCGGAAGTATCACTTTACTAATTGGTATTTGTACGTTTTTTGCGATTTTCTCAAAAATGGCTCCAACGATTTTCTTCAAACATGTTTATATCAGCTACACATACTAACAGCTACAGCTTTTATTTGTAACATTTCTCCTGGAAAATTCATTTAAGGGCACTTCTGAGGGAGAGGTGGGGTTAGGTTTCCATCTAAACTGCTATTTCAGTTTATTAGACCATTCTATCATCTAAATAATGTTAATTAGAATTAAATATGTTGTTGAAATTCCTAGTGTGAAATAAATCGGAAAACCGGAAGGGCGTTTGTTTTAACACTTTACTAAATGATTTTTTCAGTTTTTCGCGATTTTCTCAAAAATGGCTCCGACAATTTTCTTGAAACTTCGTATATAAACTAAGCATTCAAAGAACTACATCTTTTATTTAGAACATTTCTCTAGAAAAATTCATTCCAGGGGCACTTTTAGGGTAGGGGTGAGATACTAAAGTGGTATCATAGTTGATTATACAATTCTATCATCCGAACAAAATTAATTAGAAATAAATCGATGGCCAAAATTCCAAGTTTTAAGAAAATTAGTAAGCCGGAAGTGTGCTTTTACTGAACAGTTTTTTCATTTTTCGACGAATTTCGTTATATTTGGTACACAAACATTTGTCAATTATAATTTTGAGAACAGGAGTAAGAGAAAGTTGTGTGAGTGTTTCACACCAGATTTTTTTTCTTTTAGTACGAAACAAATATCGCTTAACATGAAAAGATTTCACTTCCCGGACGAACAAAATATACCTGTTTTCTGCAGTCACATCGTCATGCAAATTTTTTGGCTTATTTTTTTTCGTTAGGCGGAACAAAATAAACAATAGCTGCCACTGTTGCTAGGTCCCCGCTTATCTTTGAGTTGGTAAAGGCATCGCCATTATCAGAACATTTCAGTTAGTTTTCGAATTCGGTGAATTTTGTGTTAAAATCAGCTAATTTTGTGTTTTTTTTTTGTAATTTTAATACATAAACTTATTTTTTTTTTACGTTTTCATTGGCAGAAAAATCGGGACGGAAACAAACCCTTATTTTATCGTTTAACACGAAAAAATATTTCTGTCCCCTCAGTTTTGTGTTAAACGTTTTTCACTGTATTTTACTGACAGAAAATAGATGCAGTTAACATGCGTTGTGTTCCTCGTATACACTCTTACATCGGCTCTGTCCAGTTAATGAATAAAATACCAGAGCCCTATTGAAAATCTTGCCCACAGATGGAACTACAAGGACAGAAAGAAGGCAAAAAGGTTATGTTTATACCTCCAATTCAACAACCCAAGACCCAGCCTGTCCATTTTTTGGGCAAGCCTATCCTGCTCACCTGCAGGATAGCAGATGGGGTGGAAAATTGATAGGTTTTTCACCATCTCTCGGGAAATTGTTTTTAGTCCCCCAAGATGCAGATGAGCTCTCAAGGAATTCAAGAAAAGAACTTCCTTGGTTCATAGCTTAGGTTCATCAGAGGAAAGTAGCTTAGGATTAGGAAAGAAGCAGCAAGGGCGTCTGGTCCACAGCACGTTCAGTCAGGATAGGCTTGATGTCAAGCGATATCTTCGGTTAAAAAAAATATCCATCGCCAAACTCGAAAAATCGTCAAAATTCTTACTAATAGGCTCCACTTTGTTGTGGTGATTTTCGTAAAGGAGGCCGATCCATCCTTAGCTCACTTTCCTCTCTCAACCACCCACGAAAAAGGCCCAAGGTTGCTTGAGCATAATGAGCCTTCCGAGAGTAACCTGGTGACACTCGAGAACGAGTTTTTTTTTAAATATTCCACAAAATGAGTGGAAGAATTTTCTTCAATCTTGGATTGCAAATTGCAAGGAATTAAGCAGAGTGCGTTGAATGGACATAGCCACTGAACCTATCCAAATTCCAAATTAGGTGCTATATTTTATTTGATCTTTTAATACGAATATTACACAGTTACCTTATGGAGGTCATGTGCGTCTCCGATATGACCGTTAGTTTTGCCTGAAAGTCGGCCTGAAAAAAAAATTATCTTCATGTTACTTTTTACTTTTTAAAATTATGAAATTCTTTCTTAAATAAACTGATCGAAACAATGAAAATTTATTTAAGTATTCATTTTTTAATCTACAATTTAGTTGGATAACAAACATGGAGAAAATTGAGTAAATTAAACATCATAAATTTAAAAGTACTCCAGATTTAATTTGATATGTACTAACTTATTAATATTATGCTAGTATACTGGTTTACATAATAAATTTTTACTTTCTCTTATTCCAAGAGAAAGTATTTTGGTCGTGCCAGATTTTGAATTGAGTTTTCACCGGAAATCCATGTATGTGTTTTGTAACAGAATAGCTCAGACTAGGAAAAGTTGTAGAAAGGTCAAACTTGTTATTCCGTTTAAGTACTATCCACCAGACAGGAATATTTCGGGCAAAATCCATCAACCGGCAGTGCAGATTTATTGAATTTTTTTTTTTTTTTTTAATTTTTCCTTATTTTCTCGAAAATGGCTCCTACAGTTTTCTTTAAACTTTGTATAATATCAATATATCACTTTTATTTGACACATTTACCTGGGAAAATTGATTGTTGTAGTTTGGGGGAACGGTAGAGTTATGCTTTCCTCTAGAAGTATGTTAGTATTGTAAGAGAGTTTAATTTACAAAGTGGGAGATACCTAGCCGAAACCATACCCTCCCACCTCCTCTCTCATTTATAGAAGAGAAAAAAAAACGCGACTGCGACGACTCCACCATCGCATCACCCCAGACCCGGATCCACACCACTCCCATTTCCCACCATCGCTGGGTGTCTGTACTCGATATTCCAGGCACCCTTTAAACACTAAACCTAAACACCCACACACCATAAACCATTCATACCAATAAATACTTTCACACACATTTGCTAAAAACCTATTTACAATACCTCTCATTCACATCAATAAATATTCCCATCCTAATGAATACTTTCATACGTCAAATTTCTACCTCAATCAAGCCGATAAATACTTACACATATAAAAAAAAAAAAAATTAAAAAAATCCTACCAACTAAACTACTCCGAACTCATTCCCGCTAAACACTCTCACACATATTAGATACCAAATTGAGCCCCTTTATTTCCCTTCGTAAAAAGTAAAAAAAAGTAAAGTAATGCCTATTTTTTCAGGCGGGCTTAACGTCCAACTACCAAATTAGGTGTCGTGGACGGGGACGGAAGCACCTACTTTACTATTTATTTAGAAATAAAAATTTGAAGAAAATCCGTTGCGATTTTGCAGAATAGCTTTTGTGATTTTTTTTTTTCTCCCAAAAGCTTGCAACGATTTTCTTTAAACTTGGAATGCTTGCTATATAGATAGAAACGTATCACTTTTGTCTATCCTCACAATCTCCAAAAAATAGATTTTCCCGAGGAAAGTGTTAAAGGTGTGTTTATGTTTGTTGTGGGTAGTGCACAAAATTTCAAGAAAATATCTAGTTTAAGCTTTCTGCGATTTTTCTTTTTGGAAGATATTTTGTTCACTCACTCAACCCCACTAAAAATATACAAGTCCTTAAAAATATATTTTACATACTCAAAAATTAATATTTCCGGTGAAAACTCAATTTCTGAAATTTGACAAGTTCGTAATACTTCCTGTATGAGGGAATTTAAAAAAACTGCAGCGCATCTTAAACACGACAACTCTTGCTATAATTCCAATAATTTTACTTGACGAATTTTCTTCCAAACAAGTATTTATGCTAAATTTTTAATTACCCCTCTTAATAATATTATTAAACCGTACACTGTATTGGAAAGGACTGACCTATTCCTTAAAAACTCCCAAAAATTCCGAAACTTCGAAAAATGTTTCAAATAGATATAAATATTTATAAGGAATTAAAACAAGTTTATAAAAATGGTTAGTTCCTCAATTGTTAGAGTTTCGAGAAAAATTGAATCAAGTCTGAGCGCGGCTAGGCTTGAGTTAGATGAAATAAGTCCTCAGGAGATAGTGTCCATCAAGAGAATTAGCCAAGGTCTGAGAGAGAGCTCTTTCGAATCGTGGGCTGCGTGGAAGTGGCAAGTTGTGGGGGTATGCCACTTTAGGGATAACCCTAAAGGCAATCAATTCGTCTGCGATAAGCAGCTGCTGTCGGGCTCCGAGTGGACTAACTCCCTTAAATTAAGTAACACTTATGCTCCTCTTCGTGGAGTACGACGGTAGCCGCACAGACCTCAGGAAATGTTGGACCCCTCTGCCACCGATGTGTCAGGGAGAATGAAACACCAGCCCACGTGCTTGGTAATTGTCTACACAATATGCTCCTTGTCACTCGCCGGGGGAGAATGAAACACCAGCCCACGTGCTTGGTAATTGTCTACACAATATGCTCCTTGTCACTCGCCGGCACCACCGTGTCAAGAACACCATCATGGTGCTACTCGAAGGTACAAAGGATTTCGTGTGCTACAGGAGGTGCTTGCTGTCGATGACGCGGGTCGACCCGGTATGCAGATGTCCTGGCTTTCAGGAAGAGCAGCAAATTGGCATATATCCTGGATCCCACAATTAGATATGAGTCTAACGATCCTGATCAGGCGGAGAAAATCAATATGGAGAAGCGCCGTATCTATGAGAAGTGCATACCAGGACCTACTACCAGGAGAAGTAAAGAGAGCACTCGGAGAGTTCAAGTCCGGGGACTCTGGTTTGGTTCGAGAGGAACCATAACGAACAGAACGGCAAAGTTTTTTGACACGGTCGGTATCGACCAGAGCAAACTGACGTCACTCAGTGAGCTCATTCTTATAGACATACTAGCGATTATAAAATACCATATTTACTAACAGTGACAAATGATGTTTTATTAGGCTTAAGTTGAATTAACTGTTTTGTTCTTTTTTATGCTCATAATGTGTATATGTGTGTGTTTTTTATTTATTTTACTTTCTTTTTATATGACTCGTCCTTGTTGATTGATTGGTTCTCTGCAACTCAACCTAGTTGAGCAGCCCCGCTTAGTTTTTTAAAAATAAAGTGTATCTCTCTATCGACATTTTTCGAAACTTTCACCAGATTACCTTGTGATATCAAGTTCTTAAATTTCCTTTATGATTACCCTATACTAAAAATATACCTATCTCTAAAATTCTCTGTATATTTGATGTTATGGAACCATTTCCATAATTCGCCACCGAAAAGTCTGGGTTCTGTTGTATCTATAATGGGTATGATGAAGGAAAGAAATTGTTTGGTTTGAATGAACACTATATAATATTAAAAGTGACACTGGCTGCCTTGACTTTACACTAAAATGGTAGGGTACGGTAGAGTGGTAAAGGGTAAGGTATATGACACGTTGTGACTGGCGAGCGAACTTTGTTGTATATCTGTCTCCCGTCGCTGTATTTATGCAGTTCCTCCCACTATAGTCCGAGAGAGTGGTCCTGTCATTTCTGTCTCTCTTTCTCTCTATGGATCCTCTCTTTGGATCCTATTACATATCATTAGCAATCTCAACTAGGCGCCAGTAGGCTAACAAGTACACTTCAATTACACATATTGGCGTATAGGGCTTCAACCACGACAGTTAAGAGGCACCTAAAAGCTATTGCAGTGGATGTTCTTCGAGGTGGGACAGTAAAGAAATATTTATTTAGGTTGAATAACGTTAGTCTCACTGAACACTCTTTGTATTAAGCGTAAATAATATACACTGCATGGACTTTACACTGTAATTCATGTGGTAGAGTATGTTCAAGCGTTAGAAGAGAGTGACAGAGTGACGGTGTGAGAACGAAATATGTTGGATATTGACGATTGATGGCGTCTCAAAGAGAGAGAATGAGAATCAGATCAGTCAGCCCTTTTTATACAGGCGGCTGTACTAACCCCTACTATCTTTAACTTCTTTTTCCAGTACCCAGATGTTCTCCTTAGTTTGTCTTCTCTACGTGATTGAGGGAGAAATGCAGTAAGCTTGAAATGGAGAGTGATGAAGTGCCTGAAGAATGATTCAGTGGTAAGAGAAACACTAACACTGGCGGTAAGAGAAAGTGAATAATAAGCTTCCTTAGAGGCATTTGAGTCAGTCTACACAAGTGAACATGGAAGAGTACAGATGATCATATCAACTTGATAGGATCACCTTGCTAGCGACATTATCCCACTACTGTTAGAACAAGCGTGTGTTCTAAGTAATCAAATCATTTTTCAAGCTTCTTGCAACATCATTCCACATTCTCCCCCTAATAACTATCACCATTCATTCTTCGGTAGATCACACTCTCCACTCTCTGTATTCAGTTATCTCTCCTAACTCAGTAAAACCGTAAATATATAAATGGAGTGTTTAGTGCTAGTTCGGGTGTTCATTCATTTCGCCATCAAATCCTACTACGATTACATTTGCATGGGACACCAAAAAAAAATATGGCCTTCCATTAAATATACTATTTCCAATCTTTTTCACGAATCAATAACAATTTTTAAAGCAGTATGTGAAGAAAACTTGACCTCAATAATGTTTCACATTTTTGCGGCAGCCTTGGCTTATGGAAGTTTAGCATTTTTCATATTTAACACACAGGGGGGGTGCTCCTTATTTATTTTTCAATCTTCTCTTACCATTTAGTGCTGTTGCAGACTGCTCTTGTAATGCGCTCTAAAGTTGGCTCTTATAATTTTTGCTTATGAGTTATCCATCCCTCTGTACTTAGCCAAGCCATTATATATTCGTTTTCAAAGAACCGCTTAATGGAAAATCATTATCCTTCTTTGCATAATCAAATTTATGAATAAAGTGAATAAACATTATAGCATGCATATTTTGATATGTTATTCGAACGCTGGTATGTTACAACGAAACTGTGTGAGAGAGAGAATTGCTACTCATGACCCCATTCCCCCTTTACTGCAGTTGAACTGATGCAGAATAAATACACAATAGAGTGTGTACGCATGCACCAGCTCAAACTGTCATAAATAATAAATACCATAAAACTTTTCCAAACTTTTCAATAGCAGGGTGAAAGTAGCATGAGTTACTCTCGCGCTGAAATGAATAATTTAAATAAAAATATTTAAATAATGTCTTAATTAGATCTTCTTTTTTTTTTTTTCTTAATGAGCATAACATGAGAGAACAAAAGCAGAATGTGATAATTTCTTTTAATTACGAATTGCATTTAGAGGGATGATAATAATACATAAAATTTATTCTATGTATTTTTACGACCTTTATAGCTAACTACCGCAATTTTCATTAAATCCAAAAGAAATTTTGTATTACTTTACATTCCTTTAAAATCCGATGAAAATAAAGGCTACGTAAATTGTGGAAATATTAACAAATAACCGATGTATTGTAAATAACCGTTTTTCAACCTAGTGGATGTAAATTTCTATTTTCCTTTTGGGTTATAGATAATATATATCCCTAACTTATACAGGCACATTCTGAGCATAGCTCAGAAACAAACAACCGTATAAAGTTTAAACTTGATATTCTGTTTAGGTATAACCATGGAATCCGACAGTACGTTATCTGTAAAAAATTCCTCAACCGGAAATATCAATTTACTGAATAACTTTTTTTCTTTTTTTTTCGCAATTTTCTCAAAAATGGCTCCAACGAATTTCCTTTATACTTCGTATACCAACTACACATACAAAGATCTACAATCTTTATTTGAATCATTTCTCCGAGAAAACGCATTTTTGGGGAAGTGGTGGGATTAGGTTGTCTTCTAAAATGCTATTTCAGTTTATAACACAATTCTAATCATCTAAATGATTATTAATTAGTATTAAATATGTTGTTGAATAATTCCAAGTTTCAAGAAAATTAACAAAACCGGAAGTGTGTTTTTATTGAACAGTTTTTTTTTTTTCTCCAGTTTTTGTGATTTTCTCCATAAAAACTCCAACGAATTTCATTAAATCTGGTATACTGACTCTAAAGTTAGTCAATTATAATTTTCGAAAACTAGAGTAAGAGAAAGTTGTGTGAGTGGATCACACCAGATTTTTTTTTATCTATAAATACCAAAATTTCCTACCCCATTGGCCGCCATTACACTCAGCATAATGTATACCACTTTCTGCTCTTTATTCATTTTTCTCCATTCATTTATCTTTCTATTCGAACGATTGAGATTAAATTTACTTTCGTCCGTAAAAATGACGTTATCCCATAAACTTCAAAACCATAGCTGTACATACTGCCACTGTATCCAGATTTCCTAAACATTCTTGTTATTCTGACACATCACAATACCTTACCTCTTGCTGTTGACAAAACTGGTGCCAATATTGATGCACTTTTCATTAAATTCTTGATAAATAAATTCTAAATAAATTTCGTCGTCTTTTATTTTGCACACAACTTTTACCCGTAATGAATTTGTAACCTTGTTGACTATATTTTGCCCTCATTTTTATCCTTTTTTTTTTTTCTTAAAAAATGTCAACGACGGTTGATTAATAATTTCAGAAAATGTTTCTTATGTTATTATCGATCATATAAATTACTAATTACAATTTCACGAACCTTGAATACCTGTTTGCTTCATATTGACTGATCCTTTAGCCAACCGATGCTGATAGTTGAATAAAAGACCAAGTGATTAATAAACTAGAAGAAGTAAAAAATAAATTAATAAATAAATGTTATTAGTATGGTATTTTGAAAAGAATGGAAAAGTTATTTCGTCTTCTCTTGAGCTGTCCACATTTGAATGTGATTACATGTCATGCCATTTTTACTTTCTCTTACTCCTAGTAAGAGGAAGTATTATAATCGTGTCAAATTTTCGATATCGATTTCACCGGAAATATCCGTTTGAGGTCCCCTGAGTCCAAAAAAGTGGTTTTGTCGCAATGGTCTGTATGTGGTGTGTGTGTGTGTGTGTATGTGTATGTATGGAACAGCATAGCTCAAAAACGAAAAATCGTAGAAAGTTGAAATTTGATATTTTCCGTTTAGAGGTCACCATGGGATCTGACTGTTACGTTATCTGTCAAAATTCCTCAACCGGAAGTACCACTTTACTAGTTGATTTTTTACTTTTTTGCGATTTTCTCAAAAATGGCTCCGACGATTTTCTTTAAACTTTAAACATCAACCACACATACAAAGAGCTACAACTTTTATTAGAAACATTTCGCCGGGAAAATGCATTGAAGGGCACTTTTGGGGGAGGTGGGGTTAGGTTTCCATCTAAAGTGCTATTTCAGTTTATTAGACAATTCTGTCATCTAAATAATGTTAATTAAAATTAAATATGTTGTTGAACATTCCGAGTTTGAAAAAAATCGGATAACCGGAAGTGCGTTTACTTTACCACTTTACTAAATGATTTATTCACTTTTTCGCAATTTTCTAAAAAATGGCTTGACGATTTTTTTGAAACTTCGTATATAAACTAAACATGCAAAGATCTACAACTTTTATCTAAAACATTTCTCTGGGAAATTTCTTTTAAGAGCACTTTTAGGGGAGGGGTGGGGTTAGATTTTCATCAAAGTGTATCCTAGTTCATTATACAATTCTATCATCCAAACATAATTAGTTAGAAATAAATAGATGGCTGAAATTCCGAGTTTCAAGAAAATTAGTAAACCGGAAGTGCGCTTTTACTGAACAGTTTTTTTCATCGAATTTCATTAAATTTGGTACACAAACTATAAAATTTGTCAATTATAATTTTGAGAACAGGAGTAAGAGAAAGTTGTGTGAGTGTTTCACACCAGACTTTTTTTTTTAAATAAAGCATTTTTTTTTTTTTAATAGATTGAATTTTACAACAATAAACTTGTCATAATAAATAAATAAAAAAAAAATAAAAAGAAATTTAAACTGTATCTGTCATATGACAGTTGCATCATGCGTAGAATACATTTTTATATTTGTCCGCCTTTTACTCCTCCCACTGTCACTCACTACCCTCTCTACTATCCTCAATTCAATGTTGAAACCTTCTTATTATGAGTAAACGTTTGTACGGTTTTTAAAGACAAAAGTTCGCTTTTTAACAAATAGGTGGCCTTCCAAAAGAACGATTTTACCTAAAAATAATAGTTTAGACATATTTAAGCTCACATTTGCAGAGTTTAAGTCGTCGTTTAAGAAGTTGAGTTGTCACTATATAAATATATATATATATATATATATATATGTGACTAGCGCTGCGATCCTCCAATGACATGAGTTCCTCCTCCTTTTGAAGGTTTTAATCCATCATTTATTTATACCAAGTTTTTGCCAGATCGCGTTTCATACGAGATCGTATTATTTAAACACTTGTTGATTGGTTGCCCCAGTCTTCTCTTTCCACTTGGTTTCCAATTAAATCATATTTTTGGGATTCTTCTCTTCTGGCAGTTCCCATAAGTATAATGGTACCAGTCCTACGCATCGGAATCGAGTTTTCTTAATAAGAACTAACAAACCAGGCTATTCCCTACAATTCTGGATTTGCGCGTTATATTCCTTATCTTCCAAGTCTTCTTATTGTACACCAACCCCTCTTATCTATATTTTCAATAATCTTTGACTTTGTTTCATCAATATTCACTGTATGTTATTCTGCTAAAAATGGAGCACTCTACTACCCAAAGATGGAACAAGTTTTGCGACAAGTGCCAGCGCTCTACTATCAAAATTGGAAGACTTATTTTATGAAATAATCTAACTGCTGCTTTTTCGTGCATATGATTAGATTCGTATCTTGTTATTGTAAACGAAATTTAAACGTAGTTATATCACATTTTTAGTGAATTAAATGTATTTTGTAATTGTAACATTTCTGTGTTTCTTTCTACTAACTTTACACTAAACGAAAAAAATGAAGCTTATTTCATTCTTGCATTATCATACATTCACTTTCCTATTCATTAGAATTAATTGTTTTGCCAAAATTCTGAGTTTAAAGCAGAAAATTGGTTGACTGTGAAATGTAATTGGTGTGAGATGAGTTGTGGTAGTTTGTGTTGCAAGAGCGGTTTTGTAAAGGGCTTGTGAGCATATATGTTTAAGAGAGAACTATCAGAAACAATCAAGATATCACACTGTTTAAAAAATAGATATATTCTTTAAGTAAATTTAAGTACTTTTCAATAACACTATAACAGGGAAGGGATTAGCTCAGTGGTAGCGCGCTGGACTAGTAACGCGGAGATCACGGGTTCGAATCCAGCCGCTACCCTTAGATTTTCTCTTCCTAGGAGCCCCTACAGCTCACTGTCCGGGGATGGACAGTGTTGTCTGTATCGGGAGAACACTGTCCGGAGGCCGGCAGTGCACTGAGAAGGCTCTGGGCGCAAATGACCACAGATTTGAGACGCCTTAAATAAATAAATAAATAAAAAAAATAAAAATAACACTATAACATGCTTATATGTATACTGAAGCTAGCTAGATTGATTTAACTTAAACTGGCTTAAACTGTCTACTCGTAGAATGTCCAGTACAGACTGTTCTTGTTTGAAAGCAGAATGCAGACTGTCTTAAAAGAAAGCCTTCTAATTGTTCGTTCAAATCTTCCCCTGGGAGAAGAAGGGGTAGACAGACACTGCTAACAAGGTTCATGAACTCTTCCTGTAACTGTAGTCTTCTACTTGTATGTACCCTTTTTGCCAACGAGATGCATTTTCTTCATAATTTTAATAATTTCAAATAAATATATTTTTATATTTCTGACATCCATCACAACTGAAACTGCTACTTTACTGAACAGTCTTTTTTTTTTTTTCTGTTTTTTACAATTTCAGTTCTCCGTGAAGAAATAATAAAAGGTTTCTTTTTAAACTGTTTCACCTAACTTATATATAATGGTCTCACGTGGAAAGTATATTATATACGTACAGACAATTTGATAAACAATTTTTTTTTTTTTTAATTCTCAGAAAAAAAAAACAATAAACTAAAATTTTGACAAGTTTGATCGTAAGACAAAATTATAGAGTAGGAACAAGTAAAAATGATACATTCTATTTGATATATGGTTTTCGTCTTTAAAAGTTGTCAAATTTAGAGGTCTTGTAGGGCAACTTTATTGTTCTAATGAAAACAAAAAAGAAAAAGTGGGTGAACAGTACCTATAACAAATGTATTTCAGTCTGGCTGATATTCCTGTAGGCAGACGTGACTATGATTACATCATCATATAGAATGTTTTTTGTTGGTACTGTTAGTACTACTAAAAATGGTAGCATCCCAATCTAATATCTACATAAATATTTGAACAAATATATATGTGTGGATTTTGCAGGTAAATATTTTTTTCTCCAAAAGAAATATGACTATATGTGATTCTTTCTTTGCAACACTTTCTGGGAGGGGGGGGCGACTAGATAAAGCCTTGAGATGAACTTTATGTTAATTTTATTGAATTTACGTTTGTGGAAACGTTGAAGATATGAAATTACTTCTTGGTTTCTTATGAGAGAAAGCTAGTGATTGAACACTTATGTGCGTGTTCATCACTCACCATAGCGTTCATCCCTACAAATGGGGTTCGGTGCGCTGAACATGTTTAAAATACCTACTAATGGATAATCCGAATAGGATTTTGCGATGCCTTTATCTTCTCTTGGATTCCCTAATCGGATATCTTCAAAAAAAAAAAAAGGGGTTTTATGGCATAAGAAGACGCTTGCGCCATTGGTCTGGATGTCTGGGAAGTGATCGGGAACAAATGAGTTGTACGAGAGGTTTCGTCTGCAAGCTGAGATTTTCATGGATTGGATTTAGCGAGTTCGGCTACGAATGGAAGACTTTGAGAGCACAGTATGAAGAATAAAGTTTGAAACATAGAAAAGGGTGTGTTAGCTATTAGACGGAGGATTTTTGATTGCAAGGTTTGCCGGTGGTTCGGATTGTGTTTTGTGGCACCACCCCTAGAGTGGATTAATTAAATATTAATAAATATGCGGAATGATCATATGTATCTCTGAGATAAATCTGCTAAATATGATCAAAAAAAAATCTGGTGTGAAACACTCACACAACTTTCTCTTACTCCAGTTCTCAAAATGATAATTGACAAATTTTATAGTTTGTGTACCAAATTTAATGAAATCGTCGAAAACTGAAAAAACTGTTCAGTAAAAGCGCACTTCCGGTTTACTAATTTTCTTGAAACTTGGAATTTCAGCCATCTATTTATTTCTAAATAATTATGTTTGGATGATAGAATTGTATAATCAACTAGGATAGCACTTTAGATGAAAATCTAACCCTACCCCTCCCCTAAAAGTGCCCTTAAAAGAATTTTCCCAGAAAAATGTTTTAGATAAAAGTTGTAGATCATTGCATGTTTAGTTTATATATGAAATTACAAAAAAATCGTCGGAGCCATTTTTGAGAAAATTGCGAAAAAGTGAATAAGCCATTTAGTAAAGTGGTAAGTAAACGCACTTCCGGTTATCCGATTTTTTCAACCTCGGAATTTCAACAACATATTTAATTCTAATTCACACTATTTAGATGACAGAATTGTCTAATAAACTGAAATAGCACTTTAGATGGAAACCTAACCCCTCCCCTCCCCCAAAAGTGCCCTTCAGTGCATTTTCCCGGAGAAATGTTTCAAATAAAAGTTGTAGCTCTTTGTATGTGTGGTTGATGTTTGGAGTTTAAAGAAAATCGCCGGAGCCATTTTTGAGAAAATCGCAAAAAAGTAAAAAATTTAACTTGTAAAGTGGTACTTCCGGTTGAGGAATTTTGACAGATAACGTAGTGTCAGATCCCACGGTGATACCTAAACGGAATATCAACTTTCAACTTTCTATGGTTTTTCGTTTTT